>JACAZH010000142.1:0-10130 GCA_014462675.1 Mycena sanguinolenta | reverse complement strand
CACTGAGCATTTGGATGCGGTCTACACAAAATACATGCAATGCTCAATGCGGCAGCTATCACCCAAAGATAAATGACAGACCTGTGTTGTGGAACACTGCCGAAACAGCGCATTAGCAACCCGATAAGTAATGGAGCGCTTGAAACTTACTTTGCCGAGTAGCCTGTGCCACGCGATGAGTTCGTGTTGCGCAACGAGCTGCTGGAATCACATCAATAATATCCCAGGTGTAGGATACGACATACCCATTGTCATCAGATCTTGAATGAATAGCCAGTGAGATCAGATTTTGCAGAAGTGTTCAATACTTACCGCGTTTGCGGAGTACTGCAGGGCTCGGTTATAAGCGACGGAACGCGGTATGAACGTGTACACTCACATGCCGGAAGACCCATTTCCTCTGCGGGCCATCCCAGTGCTGACATTATTTGAATGAGGACCGGATTGACAAACAAATAAACATACATGGGCGTTCGGACTGTCGAACGTGGCCCCTGCGAGATCGACATGGCAGTACTGGGCAAGGTGGTGAGGAACAGCAGCCAAGAAACACGCTGACTTACAAATCGACGCGGGGTACATCGTCACGATGGGGAGCTCTAGAAAACAGTGAGATGGTTCAAGACAGAAATTGCAACTCACGCTGGGCGACGCGCGAAAGGATCGAAGCGCACGGTGTGGGTCTGCGGGACCTGAGGTGCCTGTGGCGGAGGGGTCGGCTCACGCGGCGGCGATGCAGGGAGCGCCGCTGCCCGGACGCCGAATATTTCTGTGTCCTCGTCGTCGCTGTCAGGCCTGTGGACATGGAAAATTGAGGATAATCGAAGAACAGGAATGGTTTGCACCTACCCGGCGTTGGCTAGAGATGGACGCGGCGGCAGTGCTGCCTGTCTGACTCTGTCGTAGATCAGTAAAGCCAGACAAAGACAATTTTGTCAACCCACCGCCCCGAAATCGGTGCACCCGGAAGAGAAACCCTGTACAGATGTAAGCTTCCGCACAGGTCATATAGACCGCATATTACCGAGCGGGGAGTGCGGGGGCGGGCGCAGCTCCGCTATGCCCCGTCCTCAAGCCGTCATATCGCTGCAATGGAGGCGCATTAGCAATTACAGCTGAGCGTGGACCACCCATGGGTTTGTGCTCCGTTGATGGTGCTTGGGATACCGGCGTTGAGATTGGGCGTGCTGGTGCTGGTGCGTTCTCGTCGAGGGCTGATAAGCAATTATCGCAAAGTGTTGCTCCCGCGAGCCCCATGCAGTTTACCGCAGCGCCGTCAAGGAAGAGCGAGTCCTGGACCCGACGACACTCCTCTTTGTCATACGCCCATTGTACGAGATACTCCGCCCCAAAGGGCTTGCTCGGATTGGGAGCAATCGGTTTGAGGCCCTTTGGAACAAAGAACACCGCACGCCCTGGTCTATTGTTGCGTCCAGCGCGTGCAGCCAGCTGAGCCTTGCTAATGGCGTTAAATGGAAGCCCGATGCAGACAACATCGACTACACGACGATCAACACCTTCAGCAAGAATCGTCGTGCAGACCATAATGCGGTTCGTTCCGTCGATCCAAGCTTGAAAGATGACATGACGCTCCGCTTCGTCCACCTTGCTGTGATAAGCTTTGACGCGAAGCATGGCGGCGATGAGGTCGGCATCCTCTGTCGTTTTGCAAAACACCATAGCGCGGTCGTCGGCGTGGTCGTACGTCTTGATCCGGTCCCGGATATAGTCCAGAGCTGCGTTGACGAACTCGTCGGGTTCTAGCACCTGCACGGCGTAAGCAATATTGGGCCGCTGTGTCCCCATCCGAACGTAGTCCCATTCGTAAATTCCTGTGATCTCGCAAACATCCGCAACCATCCCCGGAGGGGCGGTGCCGGAAAAAAAGGTGATGTGCGCCTCCGTGGACAGGGCACCGCAGATGCGCCTCATAGGTTCGCGGTAGGAGTATGCAAGGACCAGCAGATGAAACTCGTCGAGTACGAGGCGAGCGAGTCGACGGGTGTGACAAAGGAGTTGTATATACCTGCAATGTATGAGATCAAAGCAACGCAGAAAAGACAATACGACTTGCCGTAAAAAGTCCTCCGTCACCGCCAGCTCCACCGACACGTAAACCAGGTTTGCGGCGGGATCCACCGTTGAAGAATGTTTGTATTTTGCGACACGAAGTCCGTGCCGAACCCCACGCTCATGCAGATCATCGTGCAGGCCGGTGAGGGGGACAATAACAACGGTTACCAGATGCTCGTCATACATCTTGGCAACGAACATGATGAGAAACGTCTTGCCAAAATCGCAAGGTACAACCGCCATAATGTGCTGGTCTCTTGCAATCATCTTCTCCACAAGCTCGCCCTGCTTGGGCGAGCGAAATGTGGCCGTGTCGTCCCTCAGGAATGTACGAAGCGCCTGTAACCGGGAAACGTGCACGAGTACGGAGGTCGGAGGAGGGACGGAGGTCGGAAGCAGAGGAATAGATGGCTTTGGCAGAAGCATTGCCGCTGCTTTTGCGAAAGCGGGAAGGATTTTGTCGTCGAAAAACGTGCCAAGACTGTTATCGATCATTGCCTTGATATCGTTGGGGGCAAACGACGCTAAACAAAATTGGGCTCAGTTAACCTGGAACAAGGTCGAGAGCGTACCAGGCTCCGCGTTGATTTTTTCCGCAACATCGGGCATGAGTACCGCTTCGCGATGGGACGCTGCGCCGACGTGGAGGCGGAGGGGTCGAGGTTTATCGATCTTGACGAGCGCCTGCCATTTAATCGTCGCCATGATACAACCTTCGACCTGTAGAATTGGGGCGTTGGCGAGTGTTGAACGATCGACGCCGTAACGCTGGTTCGACGTTTTGGAGGAATGATTACTGAGCAAATCATAGAATTCATCTCGTTCTATGTCATGCTGTTCGCCACAGTTGTAGCGCATGAAAGCAGTGACAATGCCTCGCCAGGCCAAGATCTTTGCCTGATATTTCAAGGTGTTGAACGTCGCATCGCCAAGATCTGCGCTGATGGTGTCACCCGAGATATTCGCCTTGATGTCGGGCCAGAGATACATGTTGTATCTCTCCGCATCTATGTCTCCCTTGAAAAAGCGAATCAAGTCCGACTCGAAACGCCGGAAAAACACTAGGTTGCGGATGAGGCGGAGGGCAGTCGACAATGGCGGGGCGCCGGGCGTGAAACGCTTCTTTAAGATCCGGTGAGATGTTTTATCTTGGATGCCGACGACCACAAGATTATGATAAAGGATCAGCAAGCTCCGGATAGACGCCCCAGAGACGTTGCGGAGCAGATCACGCGACATTTCCGTAGCACGCACAGAAGGACCGACACCCACGATCTTGAGCGTGGCAAGAATCCGTCGAGCCTTGGAGAAGCTCCGGAGCAGGCGGAAGCAAGGTGCCGACTTCCACACGAGTTTGCCGTCAATGATATTAACAAATTGTTCGGCGCGCTCTCCAGAAGAAAGGAGCCAGTGGCCGTAGCGTTCAGTGAAGTCACCGAAACCATTTCGTGGGTCGTCGATGAAGGAATATCCCGCGGTGTTGTTGCGAGGATCGTCAACCAGGGAGGATATATCAATGTCCACGTTGAACCACTCTGGGAGAGATTCGTCAAAAAAGATCTCGCTCTGGATTACCTCGTCGTATTTGACGGTCAGGGCCGTGTGCATATCGGTGATCTCGTCCAGCTTGATCAGGTGAGATTTGTATGTGAGTTCTCGACCGCCTATATCCGTGAAATGAACGTGTGCGTCGCTATACTCCTCCCCGCGGATGCTCTTGAGTAGGACCGCCATGTTGAACAAGTAGGCGAAACATGTGTCTTCGGCGTCACTAATCAAGTTACGATATCGTTCGTAGGCGCTGTAAAAACAAATGGGTATCAAGGATGTCGACAGCATGCTGATCAGACTAACGCATTGGTCTTTAGGGATTCGGCCACCATGTCGGCCTCCATCTGATACAAGACGGTGCCCCTAACCCCCCAAATCAACTTCGCCACGACCCGTCCGATTTCCGAAGCACGGATGAACTCGGACTCGCCCATACAGCGCGCGATGAGGAAGGAGATCAACGTAAGGTCAAACCATCGCACTCCGCCATTCTCTTTCTCTTGAGTGAGTAGGGAGAATACCGCATTATGTAGGAGAGGGGCCGCAAGGTAAGGATCACATTGAGGATGAGTCAGCATCTTCCGAAGGTTCAGAAGATTTGTTCGCTGTTCGGGGGTCAGGGGGTAATAGCCATCTGTGGGGTGAGCATGCGCCTGCTCCATCGTGTTGAACAAAAGGCGCATTATCTCACGAGCGTAGTCTGGAATTGTTGTAGTCTCAAGAGATCTGAATTCGTCTCTGGTCTCGAGGCTATATGACCAAGAAGTTAAAAACGGAGATAGGGAAGGAAGATCAAGACGTACGACCCCACTTGTGCCATTTTCCTCATCAGCCCCTGTGATGTATGCTTGCGTATAAATTCCACGATCTGTTTGAAATACGCGTCTGTATAATCACGTAGGTTCCGAATATAACCGTCGGGCGAAGCGTCGGCCGAATTGTCGGGCGGAAGGGCGGCGAGTATGACCACATCGCAAGGCGCCATGTTTGCCAGGTGCTCGTGCCAACGCTCCCGTTGAAAAAATTGGTCGAGCGATTGGTTATCAACGGGTGTCGAGACGGGAAGCCGGGAATAGTCCGGGGGAGGTGCGAACGTTGTTTTATACAGAGACGCCGCTTCCAGTGTAGTATTATCTCGGCGATCCAGAGAAGCCGGGTTCACGGAGAACCAGGAATTTGAGCAGGGAAAGCGCTGCCCATACGCGAGAAACTGGTTGTGTGTCTCTTCAGGTTTGCGGGGGCACGGATCCTGCGTCTGATGGCTTCGCAGAGCACCTGCACTCTGGTAGCCATGGCCGCAGCGGCTGCAAAAAAAGAGGGGCTTTGGCGCTATCAGTAGCCCGTATACAGGCCTGCGTCCGCGCGGAGGGAAAACAGCTGTGGCTGACGTCGCAAACGTGTATTCGGCGGTAAGGGTCGCAACCGTATTGGGCGCGACCTCGATTTCCGGGCAATGCTGCCGGATATGCGTAGGAAGTAGTTGGGGGTTTATGTACGTCGAACAATTAGTGCAAATGAGGATCGGATCCCCAAATTCAAATGAAATCATGACAGAATACTTTTCAAGCGGAATTGTGTCATGGTGCGTTAGGGTCGTGGTTTCGGGTGTCCGAACGTATTCGGCGGGATCATAAACCGGAAGATCGTCGGGAGTAAGATGGCGGCTGTTTGGGGATGGTATGGAGGGCTGACGACGGCCGATTCCTGGAACAGGTGTTTGGGGGAAAGGAGCGTCTTGTCGGGAAAAGCTCGAGGGTGGCGAATCTGTGGAGGAATTGCCGACCGGTGCTTCAGGGACTTCACACCGTTTGATGTGGTCCCCAAATGCATTTGGGTCAGTGCTCTCGACGCCGCAGCGCGTACAAGTGAAAAACCCGTTTATTCGATCGAAGACATCCGGCTGGGCGCAGTCAGGAAACTTTGCCTTTGTCCTCATCTGGTGGACGAGGCGCCGGTGGGTTTTTTTGCAGTGCGTGGTTATTTGGCGGTTGCAGCCATTGGTGCAGAAAAAGCTCGAAGGATCTTCTGGTTGTGGGTTGCCTTCGGTGTTGGTGTCTTGCATCTCAGTATCCCTATGAAGACGTCAGGAGTGACCAATATGAATTCTGAAAGTAATTCTTGCCTCATGCTTGCAAGTGGTGGAAACGAAGAAAAATGTAAAAAGCCACCGCCCCACAGTTCTCACGATTTGAGCGGCGCTTGAATTTGAGCTGGTGGAAGAGCAGAGAAGGACAAGGAACAATGGAATCCCCAAAATTCGCACGATTTGGGCGGCGCTTGAATTTGAGCTGGCAGAAGAGCAGAGAAGAATAAAGAATAATCGAATCCCCAAAATTCGCACGATTCAAGCGGCGCTTCAATTCCTGGGCCTGGAATGCTGGAGAAGGATAAAGAATAATGGAACCCCCAAATCCACACGATTCATGTGGCGCTGGAAATTTGAACTTCGAATCTCGCAGCAGCTGGATCGCAATAAAACATTCGAGACAATGAAATAGAGTCGGGGACAAAAATCGGTGGGGTGCAACTATATTAACAATTCACTACGGACTATCTGAAACGGGTTGTTCTGCAACAATGGATGGATTCTCCTCAAAAAAATCATCCAGATAGTCGTTTACCGTTTGGCGCTCTTCACCCTCCTCACACAGGGAAAAGACAAGGCCGTACAGTGCATCACGATTCTGCTGCTCCTGCCGCGCGAGACGTCCATTGCCGTTCTCATCCACGTATGTCGGCGCAAGGTGAAGGAGTGTATCAAGGAGGGAAGCATAGTGCTTCGAACGCTTCACGCCCAAGTTTTCGACAGTGAAGAATGGGTCGATCAAAACGGCAGTACCGAACTGGCCGATCTGTGAGCACAGGAACACTCGGCGATTATGCACGCACGTTAGAATACGCGGAATATAACCGGTTGCGAGCAGTCACAATCTTCCCGCGGCTGGCGTTGAACTCTTCGAGGTCTGTTTTGAGTTCCTTCAGTTTTGCCTTGGCGGCACTTTCAGAGAGGCCTTTGAAATCGGCTTTGCGAAACTCTTTGAAGAGTTCAATGTTATAATCGCGTTTAGCGAGCTTGGAGCCTGCGCCGGTCAGACCGTTCCACTGAGCCGTGAATTTGATGGTTTCGATTTTATGGATGATTGCTGTTAGGAAATACTTTATTTGGCGCGAGTCTTCGGTGTTGGTAATCAGCTGTGAGGCATGAGCGCAATGCTGAACAAACAGTAGAAATAGACATACAAGATCACGCTGGAGAAGTTGGCGTTGGTCGTTGCCGTTACCAAGCCTGTTTGACGCCTTGCAGAATTCGCCAAAGTCAAGTTTCGCCTTTTCAATGTATTTTTGCACAATTTTCAGCTGCAGCGACGGTAAGGCGAGAGTTTAGGAAGAGAGATAGCAGTGACTTACCCAGGTGCGACGGGAACGGCTGCCGGAGAAGCCTCTCAATACGCGCGCAAGGGCCATGTCCTCGCCGAGCTCCACACTCGTCTTGACAGGGACAGTGAAGAGCTCAAACAAGTCGTCGGGGGTGATTGGGTCTGCACTGCCCGCGCCGATGATATCTTGTGCGCGTTTCGTAATCTTTAGCTGTGTTTTGGCTTTTTTTTCTGCCTGATTAGAGATGAGCGAGATTTAGAAAAAGAAATGAGGTGGTCTAGACCTTTTTCTCCTCTTCTGTGAGTTCTTTGTCCTGCGGCGGCTCTTCCTCTTCGGCACCAGGTCCATCCACATCCATGTCATCAATACCGTCGCCGTTATCTTCAGCAGGACCATCAGACTCCTGGTCTTCATCGTCCACATCCATGTCCTCTAACGCCTCCTCAAAAGAGGGAAATTGTCCAGAGAGAAGCAGACCATTACCCCAGAGGGCACGGAAAAGCTTTAGCCAGGCGGAGACAGTTCGAGGAGAGTCTTGGTCAGTAGGCATGGGCAATTCATCGATCGCAGCTTTAATGATTTGGGTGGCTTTACGAATTTTGGAGGACATTGTAGGAAAGGACGAGATGCAAGTGCTTATGTCAGCGCATGCTTTTTCGCGACCGATGTGCACGGACCACCATAATCAGGCAAAAGTGCAAAACTCAAGTCATAATAACGTACTCCGAGGCCGTACTGGAGTCCACGGAGCTTGGTGAAGCATGGCAGTCACGCCATTCTGCACAGAAAAGTCAAGTAAGCCATTTTGGGAACAATGGTCAACGTGTGTTGCTCGAAACAGAAGCCCCATGGCTCGATTTTATGCCTCATGGAACTATATCAAGGGGAGGATTTGGAACATGCTTCGCCCGCTTCCCTCTCCGACTACGACCTGCCCACCAAATGGGAGCATTTTCAAAGCGTAGTAAGTTCAATATCCGCAACGTCAGGCTGTTGCTTATAGGTATAGGGGCGGTTTTCAGTGGTGATGTCAGACAAGATTTGCGTGATTTATTTGGTGCGTTTCTTACTCAAGTGCACTTTTTTTTTTATCAGACATAATGTGCAGCCGAGGAAGGAGGAGCAGTTGCAGCCAAGGGAGAGACCTATCATTTTGCCTTTGCCGCCTCTATGGAGGACACAGCGTTCATATATAGGCGTTACCGGGACGATTTGTCGGTGAGTGCTTGAATACGTTGCAGACTCTGCAGCTAATTGGCTCTAGCTCCTCCATCAGGACTACGTACTCCAACGGGTGTTGCAGGGGAACTCTCTGTTTGCTCCCACGTATTCCATTGCAGGTGTGTTCTTGAAACCTGTGCAATATGCGGCTAATCAGAAACAGTTACGGACAACGGAGAAATCGTTCCGGCATGCCAGGTGTTTGATTTTGAGCATCGCGACTTTTCCGCAAAAAACCTCGTTCGACTGCCCCGTCCACCGGCGTCGCCATTCTCGCCTCGCGCACAAGCTCACGGTGTGTACGCAAAATTGCAAGTCCGTTCTGGTTCTAGCGACACGACAACGCCCGGGCTTGCGGAAGGTGCCGCTCAAGCAGCGGAAGGGAGTCGAGGGAGAGAGGGGGAAGGTCGCAAGCGCAAGCGCAAGCACAACCACGACGGGTCAAGCGCTGCGTGCATGAATGCGATGGACGCAGGGAGTTCCGAGGGAAGCAGCATGGGCGCGACAGCATCAGATATTCTGACACTGCTGGGTGGCCGTCGATTTACGCGTGACAGTCGTGAAAAGGCTTTGCGCGTTGGGTAAACGACAATTGTAACGAAATTTCTTGTACTTGAAAAATGATACACCACCTCACATTATTGAGCAACGTCAACTGGTTGTATCAGCAAACTCAGCCTCTTTCGGTCCTCAAACACAGGGATGCTTGTTGGGTTTCATTTCGACTTTGATCCACATTCCATTCGACATCCGTTCTATGCGCCAAGTGTGACGGATGCGAGAAACGTCGGAAGAACTGGCGTAAGTAGTGGATTGACCAAGGAACGTATCTACTGACAGCTAGGTATTTATACGACGGAGCAGAGGCAGTGCATAATCTGATGGAAAGCATGTGGATTGCGTGGCGGCACGGCATGGCATAGAGAATCATATGGAAAAGTGAAAAGGTAAGCATAAATCAGTAATCAGGTACCCCTCAGGCATTGCGGAGCGACGTTTCCGTTACACCAAGGGATCCCAGAGTTCACAAAACCAGAAGGCGTAACTAGGATATCATGAATTCATTCACGCTCATTTTGAATTGTATAGGACTTCTAACACCCGCCGACGACATCTCCTTGATAGAGACTTCAGTTCCCTCCACGTCAACAAACAGCTGCGTCGGCGCATAATCCATCACATCCTTGAAGGATAGATTGCCGATCAATTCCCTCACACAATCGACCGGATCGCAGAACCACAACTCTGCCGTCTCGGTCTTTTTGTTTCCGTTCTCGTCAAGAACGTCAACCGTCACTGGAATATGCTTGACCTTCCGCGCAGCGGTGACAATCAGACGGCCTAAACCTTACAGAATAAACTCAGTACGTATGCTCGCGCTTCTGATAAATTCACTCACGATTGGTAGCTTCAAGAATGCCTCCGCTTAGTCGTGATCAACGTTCTTAATGGGCCACTTGGCCAATCCCCACTCCTCCTCGTCCTGGGCCGAGTACCTCCCATGCTGTCAAAATTTGATCGTCTCGAATATGCTCAAACATTGTTTTCGTCCGCCCGTAGGTTGCACCTGCGGCGTATTCCGAGGAAGATTTTCTTTCGAAGAGCTCTTTGGGTTCCTTGGTCGCGGTTGTCGCATTCACAGATGGCTCTGGATCCCTTGCATCTGTATCCGGCACTTCGAGCAAGCTGGCCTGATTTATGTTCGAGTCGCCGCCCAAGCCTGGTGGGTCTCTATATTCAGTGTCAGGAGCACTAAATGCGGCATCCTGAGGCAGTGAAGAATGGGAGCGTCGACGTTTCACCATTTTTGTTGGATAAATTCATCTCGCGCTTTTCTGCAGGCAGGCGCATGCCACTTGTGCCGAAATATGGCAGTGGCATCCACGAAAAGGCTTTTGCAGCATTGG
>JACAZH010000141.1:0-11174 GCA_014462675.1 Mycena sanguinolenta | reverse complement strand
CACTTGCACCAAAGAAAGTAAGAACCAGACTTACGCAGACCCGAACGGATTAGATGCCCAAGATATTTTTGTAGGCCAGGGCAGGTATCGACTTGACTGGGGTCCGGAGCTGTAACCTGTTAGTAAAGATGTCGCCTCAAGATGAGTCAAGTCATACCTTTACTCTGAGTGACCGCCCAGAGCTCGAACAGTGAGTTCATATCTTGCGGCGTCTTGTGAAACGTGTCCGTGAAGAACTGCAGCGCGCCATGGGATTCGATAGAGGTTGCAGTCATCCGGTCATGGATATTTCCCCGGGCAAACATTGCAAAAGCGATCATCCCCGTCCGCTCTGCCAAGTTCACGAGCTAGCAATTTTAGGTGAATTTCATTCATTTTCGATTGGCTGAAGACCTACCTCCTCGGAAATCCTGTCAATAGTCCACTTGGTGTCCAAGACCGCCGCACGGTTATTAATGCGTACACCCTTCTTCTTTGTTCTCGCCTTCTCCTCGAGAGACTTGAGGATGGCCTTCTCCTCCTCTTCAGTGAAGTCGTCGAGCAGGGACGGATCATCCCTGATCATTGCCTTGGTCTCTGGCATCGTATACTTGTCACCGACAGCTCGACCTAAATGTTCGGTGAGAAATGCGTCGACCACTTGGAATTGATACCGCTAACCTTCATTCAGCCTCTCCATAATAGCAGAAACCTTGCCATTGTACAACGTAGGCTTGCGTTCTGCGGAAGACTTTTTCGACCCAAACATCATCCGGCGTCGGATCTCCTTCGCCTGTACCCCATGCTTCTTTGAGAGTTCAACGACACGGGCTTCACGGTCCTTGTGCCACTGCCGAATGTCTTCATCCAGCCCAGTGCGATTTTTCTCCTGTTGCTTCCGACGTTTCCTCCTGTTCTCACGCGAATTTGCCCCGGGCAGCCCTCTTCTTCTTATCACGAGGGAAAAGAACCGGTAGATGTGGGTTTCGACTTCTATGGGTAGATGCGAGGCGATCATTGGGATCTACATCCTCCCAGTCCTCGCAATGGTCGTCATCCAGCACAGGCTGAGGTGAGGTGGACGGGGACCTCGTCCGAGATCGAGAATGAACAACATCTCGGGAGCAGTTACGATGGGCAGGCTGGCGACTTGAGGAACGGTCATGACTCTGTCTGCGAAGCAGAGAGCGGGAGCGAGAGAGCGGGTATGTGGGGAAGCACGGTCACGAGAGTGTGCACGACGTGAAGAGCGAGAACGAGAGCGTGCATGGCCAGCCGAGCCTGAACGAGAACGAGAGCCGCCACGCGTTCGACGTATGGTGGGCGAACGAGAGCGACTACGACGCGCAGAGCGTGACCGACGTGCAGAGTGTGACCGATGTGTGGACTGTGAACGGGCGCGTGTGCCATGCAAAGACCGTGAACGAGATCGGGTATGCCGAGGGGACATTTGACCAGGAGAGCGTGTGTGACGAGCAGAGCGTGATCGAGAGCGGGATACAGCGGCCTTGAAGCCCAAATCAAATCAGCCAAGGTGCCACTCACGGCTATCGAGACATACCTCGGATCCCATACTCAGAAAAATTGCCAAAGAAACCAGGGTAGATTGAGGAACCTACAAAAGCAATGGACATCAGAACGAGCCCTATGTCTTTTAAAAAATTGCCTTACCGTGAAAAAAGGCGTTTCGGCGAGACTGGGTTTATAAAGGCTCGATTTCTTTCAAGGGTGTTTGGAATTTGGATTGTATTTGCCCAAGGATAGTGCGTTGAAGTTGTTTGAGGGAGGAGTGACCAGAAGCCTTCACTGAGATGTCGAGAAATGGAACAAAGGAATAAAGGGGCACGGCTTTGTTTGGCTGCAACTCGGTCATGTAAATAAAGAGAATTAAAGTCGTTTCCTCCCCCAAAAAATCATTCAAATCTGTAGCCCTAGCACAGGTACTTCCAGAAGAAGAAAAAAAACAGATCTACTTCAAGATCTACAAATATTTCGAACAGGGAAAACCAGTGGAAACCGAACAGGCAAAGAACTACTCATCGTCACTCAGCGGATCCAGACATTCATCGTCTTCCATATCTCCATCCCAACTTTCCTGTCCGCTCATCAGAGTAGCCCTGCCGCAACAGTGGGCATGTACTCACCGGTTTGCATAGATAGATCCGGTCATTCGATTGATATAGTAACTGCGTTCCATGCGTATACAGTCCAACGATGCAGCAGAGCCAGAGGAAGAACCAGCAGTAGCAGATGATGGACCAGCAACAGGTGTCGAAACTGAGCCGATGGCCCTCTTCTTCCGTGGACTACGATGGGCGCCAGAGACAAGGGTAGATGACGATGTGGTTGACGAAGAGAGAGATGACACCGAGCTAATTGAGGGCGAGACTGAACTGATTGAGGGTGAGACTGCAAAAGGGGAAGCAGCGACGGGAGGGGAGGAACTCGCATCACGCTTGCAGCCCAACATATCTGCCGCCTCATCCGAATCACTTGCATAGTAATAGTCCGGATGGTTGGGATCATCATGGTGCCATCCCGACGAGTCCGGCTCAACCACCGGTGTGGCAGTATTTGCCCGAGCAACAGCTCTGACTGCGGCCGACCTGGGTGGACGAGGCGGCAGTGGCGCAATGACTGTGCGAACGGAATTTGAAGATATAGTTGGTGTGATGCGGGAGGCTGCAGTGGTGGTGGCACAAGAGACAGTGGCAGGTGGGGCCATAGAAGAAGCAGTGTGCGCTGAGATGGGCGCAGGCGACAAGCGTGCTGGGACAGGAACAAGAGTGGCACGTTTGAGGACGGGGACGGCCATTGAGCGTGCAGGAACAGGTGCGGGAGTGGCGTGTCTGGAGACGGGTGCTGGCGTGGTGTGTGCAGCATGTGTGGGGATGGGTGCGATTGAACGCGAACGCATGGAGACGATTTGACCGGAGACAGGTGCAGGGGTGGCGTGTGTGGAATCAGAGTCGGAACGCGTGGAGCTAGCTGTGGGTGTCGCAGAGGCAGGTGCAGGTGTCACAGAGGTAGGCGCTGGCGTCGCACTTGCAGAGGTGGGCGCAGGCGTTGAACGCACAGAGGTGGGCGCCGGAGTGGCACGCGTCGAGACAGCCACCAGATGAGCAGAGACTGGTGCAGGCTTGAAACGACCGCCAGGAGTGTGTACAGAGCTGGAACCAGCAGCTCGTAGTGGCGTTCCGAACACAGGCCCAGGTGTGACACGTGTTGGGGAGGCGGGTGTGGCAAATCTAGCTGGCACCGCGACCTCAGGAGTGGCCGATGTTAACACAGCAATAGTGCCGGGCGCGACCTGCGAGCTTCGGCATGCGTTGGGCTCAACTTTCACATAGACTGAACTAGGCTCGAGCTCAACGGGCCGCTCCGAGTCGACACGAACAGGTGTGGTATTGTCTTCCTCCACCTTGGCGCGGAAGAAGATGCCGGAGGGCACTGCAGGCACCCAGTTAAAAGGCGGCAAGATCTCAGCAATTGAGCCGTCAGACTCGGAGGCAGCGCCCGAGTCATGGGCATTGCCATTGTCGACAGTAGCATGAACGGCGGCGGCACCAGTGTCGGGATCGGCAGAATCATCACGCGGCGGCTCGTCCTCCTCAGAGTCGAGGATGATCTCCTCGCTATTGTGGTGGTGATAGCGCGAACAGAGTTCCGCCCATTTTTCCTTTGCTTGGTCAAGCGTTTGGTGTGACGTGAGATCTTGACGGTGCGTACCCACGGTATAAGGACCAGCAAGCGTCCTGGAACAAGGCATGAGTGTACAGGGAGAGTTGAAGAAGCGGAAACACGCGCTGGGTGGTGAAAACACCTCTGTCTTTCAAAACCCACCACAGGCTCCGGCCATTGCGATTGTGCTTGTGTACACCCTTGTAGTTGGGGTGTGTGAATATTTGGAGGTCACAGGGCATAGCAGAGACAACAAAAAGAGAATGACAAGAAACCAGAAGTGAGGACAAAAGTGAAAGGGAAAGCAAGCGCGACAAAAGCGCGACAGACTGTGATGTTATGTCACATCACAGTTATCGGGCCGGCTTTCCTCCTCGGTCGACGCTTCGACCTTCTATTGTTCTTGATTTCAACCTTTGGAAGGAATTCAATTAGAGATCAATTCTTATTGAGTTCCAAATAAAGCACTACATTCTTTTCCTCTTTTTCTCCTGCCCTTCCAAGGTGACACTTTCTTTAGCACCAGTAGCACGTGCCTTACATATTTTCGCCCAGCGTTTCCCTTCAGCTAGTATCCCAGGTAGGTACTCAGCGCCTGACCTTTCTTTCAAGGGTAGATAGTGTTCAGCAAATGCTGTTGGGCCATGACGGTCAATATACGTTCTAAATTTCCTAAGTATTTTCGTTTCAAGTAGGAAGAAACTCGTACTTGATTCTTTTCCTGAAGAAGTGGCAGATCAGTAGCCTGAAATACTGAGAGCATAGATATCGTACCTTTCACGGTACTCTGCATCCAGCTTGAAACGATGTGCCGCTGCCTGCTTTTGACCCTCTTTCGATAATTTGACCCTCTCACGAAGACTGGATTGAGTTCAGATAAGTATGCCAGTATTATTTTGCAAGAGGTTACCGCTGCATTCGTTCCCTTGCCTTGGCTCGTGTCGCTTCGAGATTACTGAGGTGTAGTGAGGGAATGCGAAGATTGGTGTTTTCAATGCAAACCGTTTCCTGTATTCAGCTTGGGCCATCGCATTCCTCCTTTTCTTCTCGTCGTCAGGATCCCAAGGCGTCCATGGTGTTGCTCTTTTTTGAGGTTTTGATTTTGGGGCGGTCATAGTCAGAGTCAAGACAAAAGACGGTCCAAACCTATTATGGAAATTTGGATGTGCTTGCCATTCATACGCCCAAAACCAAAATCGAGAATATCATTTTTCAGTCAACCTCTGCGGACCTGATTTTTCATAGGTCAATTGTGAATGGTTCATAGATCTTGCAGAAAAAAAACAGCGAGCTATATTGCGGTTGAGGGATTGCCTGGAATATTTTATAGGTCTCATCATCGACGTGTTCATCATCATTTAGATGTGTTCGTAACATATCTCATTAATTCTGCCTCAACCAGCAGTGTAATTATCCTCGTAAATTTACCAGACATTGAAGTCGACAAAATACTTCGCCTCAAAAAATACAGACTCTCCACAGTTGATAGAAACCAACATATAAATGTTTCTGTCGCTCATCGAGCGGCCGGGCCGATAACCCGATTTTCTCCGACACTCCTTGCGCCACTCAAGAGTCCAACAGACAATTATGAAAAAGATAAGACTTGGATTCCAGGAAATCGTTTACAATTCATCTATTATACTAAACATATTTATTCCGTCCTCCCACCGTGTAGAGGTATCAGTGTCCCGAGCTGCCTTCTCCTCTTCCGTCGCAGTGGCGTCGAAGTCCACGTTCGTCTGAAACCCATTTCGGGCCCACCGAAAAAGACCTCCAGCGGTGTATTGGGTGAATGAAGAACGGATCTCATGGCTCCGGACTGGAACATTGGAGTGCCGGACGATCGCTGAAGGAATAAAGATGGTTGATCCAGGTGGGAACCGAATGACGAGCCGAAGATCCCACAAGATGAGATGACCGCCAAAGTCTGGGTCGAACCAGCCGAGGGCAGTGACTGCGCACCAGCCCCATGCGAGGTTCGCGAAGTCAAGATGCGGACGGGTGATAGCTTGAGGTCCAAGATTGAAGGTGCATGCCGCGAATGGGCTGCGAGGAAAATTCCACCGCAGGTGGGGCATGTGGGTCTGGAAAGCGACCTTCGTCTCCTGATATAACTTCGCGAGCTTCGGAGCCCATATGAAAAAGAGAACTAGAATGGGTGTAACCAAGGGGTATTGAATGTCATACAGAATAGCTTACCGGTGGTAAAGCCGACGAAGCGATTGATGAACTCGTTGAGCAGAAGCTCATTCGTCACCCGCATGTTGGTGACGTTCTGCTGAAGCTCACCAGGCTCCTGGGAACAGTATAGTTAGCTGAGAGAGCGGTAGAATGAGCAAGGAAACGCACCGTCTGCCCGCCACCGTGAGAAACGCCTCGGCTGATAGCGGCGTATGAGTCCTGTGCTCGTCGGTGGTGAAGCTTGTCCTCGGACAGTTTCACCCTCGACAGAGCATCATGAAGGGCAAGTGATGCTCCTTGAGTAACCTCAGCCCATTTTTTCGTGTCTTTGGGAGTCCCGCCAAGCAGAGCAACGGCATGTCGACGTGAGTCGACAATAGCGACAGTAAGTCTGATAAAAATAATCAGTGTCCGTCCCGAGCTGAGTGAAAATAAAGCATTACACTCCGAGCCATGGGACGTACTTGAAGCCTTCAGTTCCAGTGAGTTTGTCCACTTCGGCCTGGGTATAAATGCGACCTCCCATGCCCCGATCAGTCACGTGGACATTCTGAGTGGCTTCGAACATGAAAGGTGCATCCTCGGGCGTCCCAGCTGCCAATCCAGCCAGGAATGGAGTGAGGAAGGTCCGCAGCATCATTGTCTACCTCAACATAGTCGGATTTGGCCTCGTCGGCCCGTTTCTGGTGGATACCCTTAAGATAAGGATTTCCAGAGGCCTGTTGAGCAGCCATGCGATGTCGGTTCCACCGTTCACGAAACTTGAGCTTTTCGCGATCCTTCCGGGATAGGTCCTCCAAGGATAGGGAGCCCAGGGAACCAGAAGTACCGACGGACAATGAGGATGGGGCAACAGTGGACGAAGACGAGTCTGCAGGGACCCAGATTTCGGAGGACTCATCAGAATCTGTTATGGAGAGGGACAGGGCCTCAAGGGCTGAGGTTAACACGTCCTCCTCAGGTTCATGGTCAATGCCGCCAGCTGCCTGCTCTGAAAGTCGAAAATTGAGGCAATTTTGGACGTCAAAGTCCACCGAGAGGCCTAGAGCGAGGTCGAAGGGTGAGAACTCCTTCCCAGAGCGGAGTGTCCTTCTTGGAAGGGGAGGTACTGTGAAAAACGCGTCAGACTTTTGTTAAAGGTTTATGGAGGCTGGGGCAAAAGGCGGTGGGTGGCATTTGAAACTCAGAGTCTCAAGGGCGGATCTCGTCATTTCTGAGGCCATGGAGACGTTCCAATTGAGGTTTCCGAGTTCCAAGGGCGGATCTCTTCACCTCAAAAGCATAGTTCCAAGTTCCAGCCAAGATCTCTTGATATTGGGCATCCCCACAAAGGACGAGTGGTACGGCTAAAATATAGACTTACCAGGCATATCAGGGCCCTTAGTCCCTTGGAGAGCCTGTAAAACGCGTCGAGAGACCCAAAAAAAACCCAGAAAACAGCGCGAGAAACAAGCCAGAAGTGAGGGAGAACGACACAAAGGGAATAGCCGAGAAAGTCTCGTGACCACGTGACCTATTTGCCGTCAACTTCCTTCGAAGACGCGTCAACATCCAGATGCACAAAAAGAGAGGCATTTACAAGTCTATTGCAAGAACTGGGAAATTCAGGGTCTTGGGCTCTTCCAGGCCTCCTCATTCTCATGTTGCTGCACCTACATACAGCTGGACAGTGCTGGAGGGAAAATCACTAGAAGAATATCGACGTCGTGCTCAAGAGGCCCAGCACGAGCATCTGCAAGGTACTCAAGCTTGCAATGGAGACCACCAAGTGCTAAACAAATGCCAGGACTGGACCAGGCTTCAAGGGCAAATTTAATTCGCCTGCAGACGCTGGCTGAGGAGGACGATTGGGACGATGTACCTGATCCTGAGCCAGAAATGACGGTTGATATGGATCGGATTATGGACGGTTCAGAGAGAATCGAACTCAGCCATGCTGGAGGCGAGCTTCATCAGTCCCTTGAAGAGGACATTGCGGTCCAGATCACCAAGTGAGCTCTATCGTTTTCTTTTTGTTGTTGGCTCAATGAATTTGTTTTATTTCAAAGACCTCGACAAGATTGGAGGACTCGCCGAGACCGAACCCAGCGCCGAAATTTGGACTTTCTTTCGCAAATGCCTGACATGCTTCGAGGGTATATGCGGTGGTGCGCGATCAAGGAGGGGAGCTACAAAATTAAAAGAGGGGGAGGGGCAAGAGCAGGCGCTGTTTCGAATCACAATCGTTGATATGTTTGGTGAGTTGCTCCCTCGGCATTGTTTTTCATATTTGCTTGGCTAACGATAGGCAAAGATACTACCCGTACAGATGTTGATCTCCCTCCGGCAGGAGGTGTAGTACCTGCTTTAATCACACGAGGCTTTATTCCCTGTGCTCCCTGGACTCCTTCAGTTGCTATCACGATTCGCGTCCTTGATGTCTATCGCGTCGCTCACGCAAGATGTCCTCACCTCTCTATTCAAGCTTTTGTGAAAACGCTGTGTGATCTTCATGGCGTAGGTGTTCTTTTCATTGAGTCCCCCGTCCTCTGTCTTAGCTTCCACCCAGACTCCTTATCGTCAGAGCTTGAGGCAGCAATTTTCGATTTCGTACGACTTGTATCTAAACCTTCGCCGGAGAGCCGAAAATCGTGTTCTGGCCGCTTTAGATCGTGATTCTTTCGCTTGGCGGCTTAAGCATACCTGTCCACCGTGCATGTACAAACTTGAAGGGGAAGAGAAGTTAATTTTTGATATTCTTGTTACGATGGATGGGAACAATTCTTTGAAACGGATCTTGCGTCGAGAAAAGGTTTCAGCAGACGGAGGGGATGGGCCTGAGTACGTGGTCGGTGATTCACGGGAGCACGAGGATTCCAGGGACGCTGGGGACGGGTATTATCTATCAAGGGAGAAGGTCGATGAATGGTCAAAGCACCGAATCGCTTCACTTCTTCCGATGGAGAAGCCTGAGGTTCGTATTTTTCTCGAGGCTTTTTTGTTCTAATTTAACTGATGAATGTCAGGGTGAAGAGAGTCCATGTGCTGAACGCTGGAAGAATATGATTGAGGATGTAACGTCCAAAATGTGGGGCATATTTGATGAGACGGGGATCTTTGTGTGCCTGTGTCGGCATGGCTTTGTGCTTTTGATCGTTGACATGATCAAGAGCGGAGAATTGTATGTTTTGATCATCAACGTTCGCATGATTCGTTCCTGAGCTAATTCGACTTCAGATCAAAGTACCCACTCGCAGTGACTGAGGCGTTGATTGAGCATTTGGGGAAAGACATTGCTGCAGGCTATGACGTGGGCTGCGACTTCCAGAAGACGATCATGAGCAGTCCTCTGGGAGAGTGCGCCAAATGTCATAACTTTCGGTGTCTGGTTGGGGCATTCCACGGGCATGCCCACAATCGGCTGTGTCAGTTGTGCTATCTGGCGACCTATGTTGAGGGTCTCGGGATTGAGGACTTGGAGGGAGCAGAACGATTTTTTTCCGGATCAAATGGCCTTGCAAAGTCTTGTCGGTATGCCAGCCGTTTTCATCGGCAGCAGGAAATCACATCGTACATCAAACACTATGATACATTCCACACGTATGCGAACCTCAGTACGTTTTCTTTCTGCATCACTGGAATCGTCCTTACCTTCCATAAAAGGCAAGTTTCTGTCGGACAACTATCGACAAGCCCTCAATATCCTGAAGACAGAACACACCCTTCGAGAGTTCATGAAGGCAGAGAATATTCCAAATTACCAGGTTTTCCATATGTGGCTGGACGAGGAAAAGAAATATCTCCTTGGCCTGAAAGCCAGTGCGTCGGTGCAGGTAGAGACTCTGGAAATGGAATATGTCCAGAAATTGGTCAATCTGGATGCTAGCCGGTACGCCTGGTATTATTCTGCAGAACCTATGTGCTGAGGGATCTTCAGAGCACGATACAGTGTCCTGTCAGCTGAGGCTCGAAGGGCTCAGCAAGGCGATGCAGACTATTGTCCAGGAACGTCGAAGGCGGAACTAGCACGACGTCGTAGCAAGGCCAAGGTAGATCGTGATTTGGAAACCGTCTTAGAGTTAGAGGAGAGGCTGGGTGTTCAGGGAGCGATGGACTTCGGAGTCTCCAAAGTGGGCAGCAGCTGTAGCAGATATCAAGAAGCGAAATTACCTCAAGGCGTTGGACTCTATGGAGCTTCTTGTTGTTGAGAGGATCTTTGAGTTGACCAAGATAAATCAGTCGCAGACCGGTAGGTCCTCAAAGACCAATGATGGCTTCCTGTTTCTGACTGTATAAAAGGTTACAAAATGAGACGTCATATCGCCAAGGCTTTGCAAGCCAGATCAAAGGCTGTGAAGAATGCCATCACTCGATATAACGATGCGGCTCTTGCACTGGATCCACCTATGCCCGAGTTGACCTGGGGAGCAGGTTGTCGAATACACCTTTTTAGCCGACTTCGACATCCTGAGAGACACCAGAGAGGACATTCGGTCGAAGCCATGGACTCGTCCTGCATGTCGGCTCTCGATGGACAGCTATTTCAAAATCCAGCGGGCTAAAGAGGAGATTAAACGGCTCAATCTAGAAATACGTCGGTTTGTTACTTGGATCCGTGATGAGGACAAATTCCTCCGGGCCCGAGAGCGATCTCTTCGAGAGAGAGGTTCAAAGTCAGCTGAGCAAAGAGAGGATGATCTGCTTTTGGCCGTCCAGCTCAGAACCTATCGTCGGCGTCGAGATCGGTTTGATTCTTCACACATGGCCATTCTCAAGAAGCTGTCAAAGATACCGGGTTTTACTGGATCCCTCAAGCCAGGCATAGCAGTGGAAAGGTTGGGAGACTTAGCAGCTGATTCGAATCAGATGGAGGTAGATGATGAATCAGATGGGGATCAGAGTGAGTCAGAGGATGAAGGGGTGGATGCAGCAGAGGAGGAAGTCTCAGGCCTTCTCTACCAGGTCTCTATGATTGCAATTGATGGTAATAGGCTAGAGTCTGAGGACAGTTAAGTTTCTTTTTTTTCTAATTTTTTTCTGATTTTTTCGTGATTTTTTCATGTATTTTATGCGATTTTATCAGAACTTGCCTTTTTTAGTCGTATGAGCTCCTACGTGATGTGAAATGCGACTTTTATTGCGACTTTATTGCAGCATTATTGCAGCATAGAGAGCCTACTATGTCTAAGTCCCAATCCCTACTATGCTGCAGCTTTAGTGTAGCTTTAGCGCAGCTTTAATGCGACATTTACTGCAGCATAGGGGATTTAGCAACTTTGCCTCTAGCTAGAGAGGGGATACCACCCGGTAACCCCTCTCTAACTAGAGGCAAAGTGTGGGTTCTATAGGTG
>JACAZH010000140.1:0-11935 GCA_014462675.1 Mycena sanguinolenta | reverse complement strand
GACCCGGGATAATAGGTGTGAAGGCCTGATTTCTCCGGACCCTAAATGTCAGGACGGACTGGGCCAAAAAATGTCAGGAAAAAGACCAGGCCTCAAAATTTTTTTCCGAATTGTCAGGACGAGTAAATCAGGCCTAATTTTGGCTCAAAATGTCAGGATTTCCATATCAGGCCTCAAAATCGCTCAAATTTGTCCCGAAAGCCCGCAAAATTCGCGCTACCCTATCAAAAATCATCTATGACAACTCCTAGAAGCCTACAGTGGTGTCCTCTTCCTCAGCATCGAGCTCCTTGGCTTTTTTGCGTGAACGCGACATCTTCACAGCTTCGTCAAGGCAAGCGCGGGCGGAATTGAGATCCTTGAATAAGTTAGCATCCTCGGGAGTCAGCTCGATCCCCATAGGAGTGACGATAGGCGTGCCCGTCAGACGGCAGAGGAAGGTGAAGGGCGGGAGCTGGCGAAATTGATAGGTTTGAAGCAGCGACGTGGCTTGAGGGAAAGCGCGGAAATTGCGAGCGTGTGCCAGCTCATATACCTGCACGTCGATGTGAGACAATGCACTAATATTGACGTGCTCGGTGACGGCGCCCGTGCTTGCCATTCTTTCCTCCACCCTTCGAATAGAGAGCATCGACTGATAGAGGTATATAAGCAATAAGTATGCAGTAAACTAACATACCCACCTCGAGCAACACGGAGCCCAAGCTCTGTCCAAATGATCCCGAAGGAGCCGATAAGTAGTGGCTTGAAGTTGGTCAATCCGGCATTCGTTACGGCTTTCAGGAGCGGCGGCGCGAGTTTGGCGTCCTTGAAGAGTTTTGTACGTCGCGTTGCAGCCTGCTCGGTGGTCAAGAATGAGTAACATTGGTACAGTAAGAAGCTTGCCCCACCTTGGTAGCGACGGCGGCGGCAGCGGCGGCGGCGTTCGCGGCGTTGCCAGCTGTGGGTTTGGGGTCTGTACTCCAGCGAGCTTGCCGTTCCACCGCAGTACCGACAGCCTTGGATTGATCCTCCTTCAGCAACTCATGATACCTCCGTAGAATCTGGCGTCGTGTCGACTCGACTTCGGCATCCAAAGGCGCATCCTCGTTGGGCTTGGAGTTTTTAACTCTTGCGCTGTTGGCCGCCTGCCGGGTTTGGTGCAGTTTGCGCTGGTGTACTAGTGCCTTGAAGTCCAATGTGTCGAAAGCCATATTCGCAGACGGCTTTGACGGTTCGGACGGGAGCTGGAGAGTAGGAAGCGCAGCCGCAATAGACGTAAATGTATCGTTAAGGGTTATTTGTTCACCGCGCAGGATCTCGGCGCCGAGTTCTTCATCCGCTTGCTCAAATTCTTTACTGAAGACAAGTCCGTTAGTGGTTTTGACTTGAGGGTTTGGCTTCCGCTTACATTCGCATATGCTCGTCGACAGACAGCGCAATGTTCGCGCACGTCAGCGCCATGAGCGTGTCGTCTGTGTCACGGCTTCGGATCGGCGCGTCCAAGCTCTCCTCTGCATTGATGAGGGCCTGAAGCTCTTCGGCCTCGCAAATCGAGGATTCGTCGTCATCAAACTCCTCCAAGGGCTCGAAGGGATCATCAACGTCGTCGAGTTCCTTGTTAGCGTCTTCGGAAAACCATGCGCGGACACTGGGCAACTTGGCATGCTCGTGTTCGTAAAGCTGTCCCGGAGTGATTCCCAGAAGAGCAACAATGGAGTCGCATTCCGCGGCGGCATCCTCAGATGCTTGTTTAAGCTCGTCGTCCGAAGGATACACCGCGAGCTTGGCGAGATTGGCGCCGACAGCGTCAAAATAGGTGTGGGAGTAACCATTTGCTGCTTCTTTGCCATTAGAACATTTACCAGATAGTACTGCTGCACGCATAGTGATTCGAATCTTCGGAATCATAAATATCAAGTCGAGGAAGGTGAAGTCCTTGACAATTTTCCTCGAAGTTTCCGAATGTATGCTCGCAAGGTTCGCTGGAGTGATACCATGGAAGAAGAGGGATTGTGCCAGGTACATGATCCCGATAAACGAAGATCAGCGAGATGATACCGTCAACGAGAAATTTTGCGATATCGACGGCCTCGCGTGAGAGGAAATACTGCTGCTTGTAGCCAGATATTTCGAGGAATTTCGCCCAGGCATCGATAAAATAGCGAGCACGTAGAGCCAGCTTGATCCGCTCGGTGTGTGGAATCTCGCGGCTCTGATATGCGTCAACTAGCTCCCCGAAAATGAACAGATACACGATCTCGCCAATGTAGTCGGGGTGCTTTTCGCTCAGATACTCCAATACTGCTGCGCTGAAGAGTCGGCTTGCAGAGGTGTCGTCCTGTCGATCGAGCCTGACGACATCGCGGTGGTAAAGCGGACCGTCCGAGGCGAAAGCAATCTCGTATATACGGCGGAAGATAGCGGTGAAGTTTCCCAGCACAAAATATTTAGCACCGGTGAATAAGTTGTTTCGAAAGGTCTTGAGAGCGTGTTTGGAGTCCTGGATCATGACGACAGGATAACCGCGGAAGAAAGGAATCACGACCTCGAATTCGGGGGCACCAGGAGTGGGATTGGGGATTTTATGCCGAATTACATTGTCGGCCTTCGCCACGAGCTTCCTTTGCAGTAACCGCTCCGTCTCTGTACCATCGCAGGCGTACGAGACGACACAGATGTTTCGATCCAGCAGCCCGTACAAGATCTGTTCGAGAGGGTGGAGTAGCTCTTCTGCTGTCATGTTATCACGAATGGGAATCGCTGCGACGGCCAGCGGAGTGATGCCCGGAAGGGGGATGGTCAAGCACCAAAGGCGCACCTAGACATCTGTTAATACTCATTATTCTGCTTTCCTAAATCTTACTGACCTTCGTTCCCTTCTCGATGGTGGGGTCCGCCAAAAAGTCGCTTCATTGCATCAGGGTTTGCGACACGAATCGGCCCCTCGACACCGCCGACGAGGAAGTCGCCCTTGGATTTGTCGGTGTACAACCGTAGTCCTGCAAAGAGCTTCGTGTCGTCGCAGCTTAGACCGAGCGGGCCGTCATATTTCAGCGCATTCAACTCATTCTGCACCAGGGTAAACGTCCTTTCGTCCTCGATAACCATAGGAAAGCGTGGCTCTCGTGACTCTTTCTCCCTACCCAAGGGTCGTGTCAGTACATGACACATGCCCAAGATATCGAGTTCGACCCACCTGAAGCTACGTTGACTCCGAACAGGAAGATGCTCGCGCAAATATTTAGCTGCGCGCGGACTGTGTATGTTGATGATGTGCGTCAGCTCATCCCAAGATGGCGGGAACTTGAAGTTTTGCATTCCAACTCCGCGCTCGATACGGTCGACCTTGTCTAACATAGCTTCAATGAGACCGCTGAAGACTTTGAAGTCCTTGAATTTTCCTTGCAGTGTAGCTTGTGCGAACTTGATACACGGCGTGTTTTTTGCATCCTAGACGTGATCAGGTCAGTGGAGCCCCCTCAGTGAAAAAAATGTGCGTACAGCTGTCTCCATGATGTCTTGGATTCCAATTATTCGTGCGTAGACATGAGCGGCCGCCTCATTCCGGTAAACCTCATTCACGAAGATAAAGTTCTCGCTTTCGGGAACAGGACGTCGGATAGCCCGCTTGAATCGTGAATCTTGCAGAACAGAGGAACATTCGCTGCAGGGAAGAATTCGCCCCTCGGCTCCGGGTGCCAACACCTGTTTCTTGCAGGCCGTGGAAAAGACGCGTTGTTTGGCGTCGTCTTTGATCCACTTCCATTCATGCCGTTGCGTGTCCACCACCATATCCTTCTGCTCCTCCGACAGCTCTTTAAATTCCTGGTCGAACATCTCTTCAGCAATTTTCGTCAAGGAACGAGCACCTCCGCCCGTTGCACTGGGGCGCTCGAAATAGTCCAGCAGGCGCGGACACGTGTTGGCAGTAATACCAGGGCAAGGAATGGATGGACGACTGGGCGGATTCTGGGCTTTCTTGCTCCCTTTTGTCACGCCCCATCCCAGCGCTTTGAGCGTCGGTACACCCTCCAATCCGTCACCAGCTCTGAGTTTCTTTCCAGGATGTAGCACCGGGCACTGCTCCTTGAAATGATAATTCCACCGCCCTGCTTCATATACTTCTCCCATCGTCACCCAGCCTCCGCACAACGAATGCTTAGCTCGATTGACATCTGTTGGATGGAATTTGACATCTGGATCCGCATATTTTCCAGTTCTTTTCTGTCCGTTCCTCAACGTGTTCTGCCAAGCCTTATATCGGCTTTTGTCCGCTGTCGCCACGGTTAGCTCTCCGGATTTGAGAGCGTCTCGAGTCTTCTGTACCGATGCTGCAGATTTGCTTGTTCCTGTACCATTCGGTTTTTTAGGCTTTTTTGCTTTCACGTCTCCGTCGATCGTCTCGTCGAGATCTGAGTCCGGGTCGCGTGACCTCTTCCCTTTCTTCTTCAGCGGTTCGGGTTTTTTCTTCGCTTTTCCACCGAAGAATGCGAAGAGGTCTTTGCGTGCAGGCTCGGGGGTCGGCAGCTCTACATCGACATCCATTGCGCTGTCCTCCATCTCATCATCCTCTCCTAGCCCCTCGTCGTCACCCGGAACGTCCTCATTGCGGTCCAAATCCCCGTGGTCGCAAGAATAAGGCTCAGTCGGAGATAGCTCGACATCGGGCATGGGGACGTCGTTAGATTCCATTGGTGGGGCAACCATTGCGGTCTCTGGTGCCGGATTCATCAGCTCTGCCAGTGACAGCCGGCTCCAGCGTGTCGAAGACTGGAGTGCAAACTCCGCCAAGTCGGGGAAATTGTGGTCCCCAATTGCGACAGCGACACTGATCTCGGCCGGGGTTTGTGGATCGAGAATAGGCTGGGGTTTGGGAACGACAAATGCCTATGGGTATGTCAGCCATGCAAGAAATGCCACAAAACTATTGACTCACCCGTTTTCGAATAGCTGTGCTATGTACAAGACGGATGAAGCAAGTAGCCCTGGCGGCGGCGGCACGTCTCTGCTCCCCAGAGCGCCTCTCCAAATATTTCGGCTGCGGTGGTATTACGAGCAATTATTGCGCAGGAAGATGTATCCTTTTGGTCGCCATGCTCGAGGCTGTCGCCTTGGTATGTAAAATCCTTTCCGAATTGTTTCTTCAGCCAGGATTTCAAGTCCTTGATAAATTTCTTTGGAGTAGGGCCAAATTTGATGCGTGAATCACCTGAAATAGGTACGTTATTATCCTTGCTCTGGGACGAAGAATTATTTACCAGTCCCGATAAGATGTTCCTTGAAATCTATCTTCGCCGCGATCCAATGATTGCCATGTATGTGAATCGGAAAATGTAGCTCCGCAAGTCCTATCCTTTTGATGTGCTCCTCGTATCGAGCAAGCAGCGGGGTATCTTTGCGTGCATATGTTTTCTTTGCCGCACTATCCTTGACTGCTTGCGAGAAAGCCAACGGAGCAATCATGGTTTTTTTGGCAAATTCGGGGTCTGCGGCTACCCGTGCAGAAAGGTCTGCCATCATCATATCTATGTGATCATCCGACAGCCAGGCATTGCTGAGAATAATCGACAGATGAAGGGATGTCCATTCGCCATAGATTTCGGTGGCCCATCCCAATGTATCTAGAAGTGAAGCAGCTGCCGAGAGCGCACCCTGGTCCTCGTTTTTGAGCCCAGGTTTTCCCATCTCCTTGTTGGTCCATTCATGACTATTTCGCCACATCTGCTGAGCCTTCGTGACGCGTTCCTGCTCCATCCACAGAGTCATGGTCCATAATGGCAGCCTATCCCTGCCGTCATTGAAGCGCAGGTCTCGAATCGATGTATAACCATCAAGCCATGCCTGGCCGATGATTTTTTTGAGCTCATTTAGAAACTCGGGAGGCGGGATTGGTCGGTCGAGGAGGTGGTCCACATTTGTGGTAGGTGCATCTTTGACGAGCCATGACTGTGGTTTGCTGAGGATGAGCGCAGATGAGGTTTTCGGGAGCGACCATTTCAAGAAGTCCGAAACCGGTAGGTCAGGTTTAGGAATCAAGGATGAGTGGGTCGGGGGAATTTTTAGGGTCTCTTTCAAGGCGGCGTGGACCTCGAATTTTTCGTCCCTAGAGGGGAATTTTCTGTTTTGTCGGATCCAGACGTCGGGATTGAAGGGCGGATCATCGTTTGATAAGTCGCAGACTTCGGGCGCCGCCATGTCGCCGCCGCAATAGAATCGAAAAAATTTTCCGAGGAGATGTGTCATCCCCTGAAAAAATCAAGAGTAAATAAGCAGTGTGATTGGCAGCACTGGGGACCGAACGGAGGGTGCTGCGAAAAAAGAAAAAAACAATTTTATTTACTATGAACTACCATTGAGCCAAGACATCCATGTCAGGACAGCGTATCAGGCGTACCAGCCCGTCAAGAACATGTCAGGATTTATTACACAGGCATGTCGCGCCAAACCCCCGATTTTGTCAGGATTTTGACCACGCCTAGAGGCCAAAATCTCAAAATTTTGTCAGGATTCCCGACAGGCCTTCACACCTATTATCCCGGGTCCTCTATTATCCCGGGTCCTAGCGCCGTCTAGGCTTACACCTGCGCTCGCTTGACCGGCTAGACATATGGCAGCTTGACAGGTGAGTGGGTCTAGATAACTCCATCAGCTAGCTCCCCCTTGCTGTGTGTAGGCACTGCTTGCCGTAAAGGGGAGCCTAGACAATAACGTGTTTAGCCGGCTAAGCTCGGCAAGACAGTGATTACCAGCTATACGTCATCTAGACGGCTAGAAATAGCCAACTCTAGAGAGGCCTTAAACGCAGTGAATGTGGGAAGATGGCGTAATTTAGAACTTGTGCTGTACTTATTGTTGACGATATTGATGATTTATGAGCTATGTCCACCGTGAAGGTATGCATGAGCAGACGAAATTCCACAGTAGCCCACCATCACCTCAATTCTGAACTTGGTCCAGGCGAAGTTGAACCGTTTCTAAATATTTGGCAATCACTGCATGTATTCTCAAGCTCTCAGACTAGAGTAGACTACTTGAATCCTAATCCGCGGTGGACACCGGTATATTAGTTCTCGACCCTCGAGTATGTTATTCTTGTCTCACTAACCTCAGACTACTGAGACTCTTAATTCAATGCGCCTGATCTAAAGATGGCTTGCCCCCGTGCCGTGCTCGCTAGCCACTCCGACATGAAGTCAACAGTATGATCCTCCGGCATGAAGTCAAGAGTCACTACATTCCAGCCCCGATCAACGAAGGTTTGCTGAGGTTGGTTGACATCCGCGGACCTTCGTAGATCCCCGTCGACGAAGTTTGCTGACGTCATGTCAGCGAAATTTCGCTGAGGAGCACCGACGCTCTGCTGACGTTGGCTGACTTCGCATCCACCAACACTGCAGACCTGCTTTTGCTCACAGAAAAGCTCGCTTGGGCCAGCTCAGCTGCGACCATACTTGCAACATGGTTTCTATGGCTTATATTAATAAAGCCCCTATCGCTTATCAGGGCTTTGCCGAGCCGACGGCAACCAAGCGGCAAACAGTAAAAAATTGATAGTACTGGGTGCCACTGTATGCGCCGCTCACACCACTCTTTTCTGTCATGCTGAAAAATAACCAGAATCAATGCTTTGCACTTCAAATAAGTACAGCCAATACAAGTGGCAAGGATTTAGGCGCGCACGGTGATTCAGTGGCGATTATCGCATACCGCAAATCATAACGCCGAAACATTAACCAACTTGATCAGTGAGCGGCGGCGGTGCTAGCAAGTCGATACTGAGCACCACCGACACCATTGCGAAGGTGCCATGACCAATTAGATGCGATCTGGGTGAATACCGGTGTCGGCATACCTCGTTTGACACCAGGTTCGTTGACGTCTGCTGACCCACGTCCGCAAACACTTCGTTGACGGACCCTGGGAATGCAGTGAGTGACTGTACATGCCGTGTGGGGAAGAAAGGCGTAAGGCACTCTCGTGGATACTACAAACAAGCCAAGTATGAGCTTCAAATTTTGTAGTCTGTCTACGACTCCGTGGATACGTAAAAGTGTGGTCATGTGTTGAGTTGCGTGCTTTGTTCGGAGCATCGGAGGAGGTTTTTTGGATGTGATGGAAAGATTTGTACGAATGCGGCGGAGGACTTCGGCGCACAACCGGCAGTCAAGCGTTTTGTGACGCAGTCGGCATTCAAACTTGGAGTCAAACCGTGGGAATCTATGGCTTTGTGATGATTGATGCCATCAAGCGTCTCTCTGGTTTTGACCTCCTCCTCGCTGGTGAGACGGGAGAGTGGCTTGCATACCCGCAAAACTCTGGTTTTACCTGGGAATCCTGGAGTGCAGACTATTGAACACTCCAGATCCAAACCGAGGCTAATTCGTCCTTCCGGGTTTAGACTTGCTCTTGTTTCTTCCGATCTCGACGCTCAACAACGGCCAGACACACCAGCCCGACTCTATCCAATGGCGACAATCTAGTAGTAGTACTTGGTACTGCCTTGCCTTTCGCCCTTGAAGTAGTAAACGCAAACAAACGACGAGAGCGCCTAATCCTTTTCTCACAGCGCAAAAAATAGTTCACTGATCAGCTCCGCCGTTTAGCGTCAATCCTCAACAGCGGTTGTCCCACTGCAGCTTTGCCGTTCATGCCGCACTGGACAGTGCCCGCTTACCCTGCGCTTCTCCTTCTCTGCTTTTCACACTGCCCCGAGTCTCTGTCTCTCTGGCGCATCGACCCACACGACCATGAGTCTGCACGAAACCACCTCTCGCGCGGAGTCCCTCTGCACACAGTGCGCCACGACACCAGGCATGAACTCGTTCCAGCCGATTGCTGTCTCCGCACTGGAAGTGTGTCGCGCTGGAAATTTGGTTCGTCTTTTGTTATTCTGTTCCCGCCGAGCGTTTCAGCTGAAGGCGCGATAGGTGGAAAGCCGCACGGCTCGGGTGGAGAAGCTCGCTGCTTTCATCGTGGACGAGACTGAGAGAGCAGTTAACGGATTGGCGACGGCGGGTTTGCCTTTGTCGTCTGAAGCTGTACAGAATTTGGGGCGGGTCGAAGAGTACGTCTTTCATCTATCTCATTCGCTGTATGCACTGCGCAGACTAAAATGATAACCATTCATTCAGAAAATTTGATGAAGTTCGGCGAATTATCGAACGCATGCTTATGCCGGAGATTTTCGAAGTCGAGGTAAGCCTAGAAAACACCCTCCAAATGAAACAGTTGAACAATCTCTTGCCTGAAGAATTGGGACCGTGCAATCGAGGTAACGATTCATGTCCCTGGAGCATCATGCCACTGCAGCCGAAGAAAAGCAAGTTAGCCAAGTACTTTTTCTCCGACCGAGAAACTCGACGTCTCAGGAAGAAGCTGAAGGCGCTCGTGGATGCACTTGTAAGTACCGCAATTTGCTTTTCCGGATCGTACTCATGGATGGTACTATCTTTTCTTTACAGCTCGAAATCCCACACAAGTCTGCTGGTGGGATCTCTCCCATGGAACTCACAAACTTCACTATCCGCGCTGCCAGCGCCATCTGCGAAACTCCTGTGCTCAACTTCCTCAAGCCCATTGTGGGTGTTGCTGAGATCGTTTCCGAGACGGCGCAGGTGAGCCTTACTGTACCCTTGTTTCCTTCCTATCCCCTTTGCTTCAAATTCGTCGGGTGACGTGTCTGACACAAAGAATAGACCATGAAGACCAACCGCAAGGCTGCGCTTCAACTCGCGACACATTCGACCTTAGTAACGAAGACTATCGCCGACCATGCGGCGGCGTTGGGGCTGGAGGGATTGCTAGCCGACTCGGAGGCGCTTGTCGCGCTAACCTCGTGAGTACCACTTTGCGAATCAAAAGCATTCATTTAGTAATGATTCCTCTCGATGCAGCATCCTCTCGGACATCCAACTCCACCTAACGGAGCTGCAGAAACCGCGGCGCCGCTTCAAATCCTGGATAACGGCGAATAACGAGAGGGATCGTATTGAGGAGTTCAATCAAGAACTCGACAAGGCGTTGGCATTGTTCACCGTGCGTCCCCTGTTCCTCCGATTTTTGAACTCCAGCTTTTACTTATTTATCCACGCTGACAGTCCACGAATGTCCTGAATACGCACACGGAGGTGCGCGAAATTGCGACTCAAGTCCGCATAAACACCGATGTTCTGACGGTTAGTGCCATATTTCTCATTGCACAATTAAATGCAGAAATTGATGCTGGAATGGCAGGCAACGCAGATCGATTTGGCGGCAATCGTTTTCGGCGTGTCCGCATCGGCGTCAAATTCGAACTTGATTGAAAGGCGAAGGAGAAAAGGAAAAAAGAAGCTGAATACAACAGCTTTGGTTCCATCTTCGGCTGCTGTTGCACAGCTCACTTTTTTTTTTTTGTAGATGACCTGTACTGCTTTGTCGCAAGATCAAGAAGGCTTCCAAGCCGTTATAAGCCGCTAAGCCCTGGCTTACAACGCATGGGTCAAGATAACATAAGTACTTGTAAGCCACAGCGTAACTTACAAGCCCTCTTACGCCATTATGAAGTTCTGAGGGCTTGCATGCCTCGAAAACCACCAGGACTACACATCAATAATATAATACTTTGCAATACTCGTTCATCATCGAAATATTCATTTGAATTATAGTCGTCCGCCTCGTGTTCTCTTCATCCCCGGGAGATCATGTCGTCGTTGTCTCGGAGTCGATTGCGTCATCGTGTGCACTTGCCAGTACTGCAGCAAACGATAGGAGAAAGAAAGGCCATCATTAGCGGATACCACAACTAGTAGCGGGAAATATATGGAATAAAACGACAACTTCGCACGGCACAACGACCGTAAAACCGGTGTGGGTATAACTAGAGTAATCCAGAGTCGGTATCGAGTTTTTTGTTTTGAAGCAACTTGAAGCTCTAATGGCGAAGGGAGTGTAACAGCTACAACGCGAGGGCAAGACAAGAGACGATTCGGGGGCAGGTAGGAAGACAGGAGGGAAGAAATATGGCAGATCTGTTGTGTGGTGCGGGGTCAGCGTCGCGGTGGGAGAAAAAGGAAGAGGGGCAAAAGATGGTCAAGGAGGAAACGAGGAAAAGAGCGGAGCACCCCGCCGCGGCAGAACACTTGAATACGAACGAACTCGACAACAAAGAGAAAGTACTCGAAAATCACAGTGGGCCGCCGAAGCACCCTGAAACAACCCACGAAGAAGCGAAGAGTATGAGAAGAAAGGAGTACTCATTCATTCCCCGCCTCTCCCTCCAACACCCGCACACTCTCCATCGCCTCCCTAACACTCGCCTGCGCCCTTTTGATCGCGGCGTCGGCCTCTTCTTCGGCGCGTGCGGCTTGCGCAATTTTGGTGTGCGCGGTGAGGACGGTGGGGTCGCGTTCTGGGTTGGGGAGCGGTGTACGGCGCAATAATGTTGTGGTCAGTAAAGAGTTACCGGACTTGCCGGACTTGATGGACGGGGAGGTGGGCGACGCGGGGCTTGTTGTCGGTGTGGCGAGTGCGAGCTGAAGTGCGAGTGGCCCGTCCTTCCTGTCGCGTTCGTGGACGTCGTCGTAGTGGAAGCAAGGGACTCCGCGCTCCGCCTCCTCCCAAAAAGAACTCGCTTTTTACGGACTGCGCGTCGTCCGCAGGCTCGACGGCGGAGTGGCACTCGCTCAGCCCACTTGTAGAAGAGGCTGGCGTACGGTCGGGGCGAAGAGAGCTGAGCAAGCTTGTGTGCGGGGCTGGTTCATCTTTCGGAGGAGGCGGAGGGAGAGGTGGTGTCGAGTGGAAGAGGGGTATCTGTCCGCGCGTTCGCAAGTATTCCGAGTCGTAAGTTGCGGTGTGTTGGTGTTATGTAGAGAAGTGAGGACGAGGAAAGGCAGGCTATTTGTGGGAGGAGGAGCCGATGAGGTTATCGTGGCGCGAACAAAAATTAACGGAGAAAACAGAACAGGTGGATGCG
>JACAZH010000139.1:0-12672 GCA_014462675.1 Mycena sanguinolenta | reverse complement strand
GAAAATAAACATTGTATTCATATTCAGGCAGCAATCTTGTATACATCACTCACCATTGCCATTCTCATCACTGGTCCCATTGCTGTTCCCATCACCACCATTGCCATTGCCTGGCTCTTCACTGTGGACATCGGGCCGACACAGGCTTCTTCCTTTTATGGAAGACGCGGCAATCAAGAACAGATTGATCATGTCAATCCCGGAAGCTTCTGAAGGCCCAATATGGTGCTCTCCCTTAGCATTGTTCTGTGTTCTTAATCTATTTTCAACTTGTTTCTTGACGACCTGGATGAGTTTAATCCCCACAAGAAACATTGCAAGAAAGAACAGAGAGAGAATTCATTAATAAGCTGCAAGTCTATATCTTGTAACAATGATTAACCATTCAATTATCAATGTATCCCAAACGACTGGTGCCGCTTTTGCATCTTCTCAGGTGAAGGTGGCAAGAGCTGCTTTCATTTTTTTCGAATTCTGAGCGGACTCGGAGGTGGGAGCTGTGGAAGCAGATGCTGGGTCGGGTACAGATGCTGTTGCCGAGGATGGAAGATCCAGAACTCGCTGGAAACGCATCATGAAGGCAGCAATCTCCCCAAATCGTATACCAGCTTTTGTGGTCTTTTCGGGATTGAGACCAACCATCCGGTGATCAAAATACACCCCAAGACCTGCAAGTCTTGGCGCAATGTCATCGAGCTCAAAGATTGCGCGTGAGAAGGCTTGTTCTCCAAGTGCGGCTACGTTTTGAGTGGCCCGAGATGGATTCACACCCTGAAGGTAAATATAAGTAACTCTTGCAAGCTGAACGAAAGAGATTGAACTTACTTTTGATTCATCATTCTCAGAATCAGAATCTGATGGTGTGTCTGTTGAAACACTTGCGCTGTCATCTTCATCGCTGCTGTTGTCTTCGTCACCACCTTCACCACTGTTCTCATTGCACGCCTCATCCTTCTGCAAATAGCCTGAATCTCTTCTGCAGCTTTAACAGTTGGTCTCCGGATTTTAATGGTGAGCATTGTCAACTGTAAAGACTGTGCATCAGCAAGAGATCATGGGATAGGATTATCTGGTATAGGTGTTCCATTACGGCGCATGTCATTCACAATCATTAAGGCACCGCGAATATGTTTGCAGGTGCCCCCTTGTTCCTCGAAGTCTGGGCTGTCACAGTGGACAACACTGTTAAAGCCTAACCGGATGGTGTAAGTCATTGGCTGTACATCAATCAACAGTGCGCGAGAGGAGTAGGATGTCAAGGTAAGGCCCACATTCCTGGGGGAGAACTGTTGGCATGCTGATCTGACAATGATACAGCAGTTCCCATGCCCTCACATCTCTCTTCTCATCCAGAAAGAGATATGCCACCTTCAGGACAGTGGGAATGGGCTTCAGGTCTTGTTTATGGTTAAGAAGTGCTGCACCACCTGGTAATCACCGTACCAAGGCCGCAATTTGTGTTGCCTGCTCGCTAATCATATGGTGTTCTTTGAAGATTGAAGGAAGGATATATATGGTGAGCGCCTGGATCAGGACATTGACTCGAATCCTGCGGCCACCTTTCCGCCAACATCGCAGATGGGTTCCCTTTAAAACCCCATTGAAGGACTCAAGATGGTTTGTCATGGGAATAACCCCTTCCACCGGAATACATGGATGCGAGGACGGTCTGTCCGTAATCAGACCAACTCGGCCAAAGATTATCTGTAGTCCAGTACGTGTCAAGATAATTGATATGAGCCATCGCTTTTTTGGCAGCTTTCGGCTCCTCGGTGAACAATTTATGCATGACCTGGTGTTCCGTCTCGAGCAGGGCATGTGCCTCTTCGATGGTCTGGGTTGCTGTGAGTGCTTTCTTGAGACAGACCATGCGATTTTTGAGATCTTTATAGACTGCGCTCATCCCCTTCAGAAGTTTGTTTCAATGGTTCTGCCAGGATTGCCGAAGGTGGAAACGACAAATCAACAGCCAAATGTCGCTCCAAATAGCGATCAACACTCCGCGCTCCTTGAGATCCGTGTCGGTGATAGCAGACATCGGCTTGAATGTAATGCAGCTGGTACTGATCACTGTCGTCTCTCTGCACTCAGGCCTGAGGCCAAGATCGTTGTTGAAGTCGTTGCCGAATGCCGTGCGCCGATGACGCGGATGAGTCATGTGATCCATTCACGCGACGCGTGAATCCAAAGCACGACCAAATAACGCAGACACCTAATGTGAGTTCCGCAGATTTCAATTTTCGGCCAGTCACTAGTGATAAACGAGCGATATCCTGAGTGCTCGAAACGACCGCCCTGTGAATCAAACGCGACATTCACGGATCCAAATTCCAATCACCATCTTTCTTAGCATTCGAATCACCTACGCGAAAGACTGAATGTTTGTTGGTGTGGTGGGTGGGTCCACGACGAGCTCGAGTAAGATTGTGCTAGCTTGCTTGCTTTGTCCTCCGTCTTCGGGACGTTCAAATGTAACATCTTTTTTCTAGAAAGCGCTTTTAGAAACCAAAAAGTATTCTAACGCAAACAAATATATATGTTCCAGCTTTGTCAATGGATGTGCCAAGAACGAATAGATAAATGGCGAAACGCTTGCATAAGACAGCTCTGGCTTGACATAATTCAAGTCAGTGCACAGAAATGGTACGAAACGGATTGGAGACCGACCTTGATAAGTACCTGCGAATAGTTACTATCCCCGCTCAAGCCCGAAGAGACTGTGACAAAATGTACGTCGACCAAAACATTGATGTGGCGTGAAATAACACGTTTGTCAACTTGAGAAGGTCTTCAGAATAAGTGAATCGAGTGAAGATACATATGATGCATATGGAAAGCAAATCGAAAACATGAATAGCGAAAGGTTGTGTCTAGTATCCGTACGTGCAGAGCGAAAAAAAAAAAAAAAAAAAAAGATGAAAGCAGATATGTAATTGGTCGTATATGAGTGGATGCACGAGCCCGAAGACACCGTCAACGAAGGCTCCAAATACATCGTTGACGCGCTCCCAGACACCCATCAAAACCCACCCCTCTCCGCGACACCCAACATCGCCATCGCGCCCGGATTGCGAAAAAGATAATTATCGTCCCGCCATACCCCTCGCGGCCTGTGTTCTCACTACTCTCGCGTCGCGTCCCATCACCGACAGACGCGCTGGTGTCCCCGCCCGTGCACACGACAGTACGGCTCCGGTACGGCTACGCCTACAGTCCACCATTAGCAAGCAGAAACAGAACCCAGGAAACCGGCAGATACTTGCCTCATCTCAACCAATGTTCGTGATCGAATCACTGCCATGCTCTATCGAGTCGGGTCAGGGCTCTGTGTGCTATCTACGGTACGTAGTCCTCTCTAGCCCGTCCCAAATCACAAACTAACAAAAATCATAAGCGATAAACCTGCTCTCCACTTCACACCGGCGCGCGCGCCTAGCGCTCGCGCACGTCCCGCACGTCAACGACGACACGCCCTCCCGTGCTCGCCAACACGCCGACGATGCGATGCGATGCGCGCGTCGCGTAGACGTCAACGCCCCAAGATCCCGAGTCTCGTGCCCACTGCAGGTGCCGTGCGGTGCGCGGTGCGGCCGCGCTGGACGTAGAGGTGCTGGGGAACGCGTATGGTATGCCCTATCTACGCTGCTACGACCCACATTAGCGCGTCTGACAATCCAAAAAAGAAAAGGATTTCCTTCCGCTCGTCCGGATCCATCGTCGACCTCGCCCGCACTTGCGCCCAATGGCTGCCCGCTCCCAGCGCGCGCGCGCACGGCCGCCACCGCTCTCCCATTCTCCCGCAACGCGCCCATCGCACGCGCAGTCAGTGCACGAGCGCGGGCACGGCATGATACGGGGCGCGAGATGCACGTCCTCAGCAGCGAGCAAGTCAAACGGTGCGTCGCCATCTACATACCTACCACCACCTGAAAATAGATCATTTACTCCAGATCGAGATTGACAGTACGTGCACTTACTCACTCGTCGCGCGCTCGCAAGTCGCGTGGCTCGGCTCGGATGGACGAGTGCGTTCGAGGCGGCGGCGGCGGCGGGGTCGGGTCGGATCTGGTCGGGCGGGCGGATGCGCAGCGCAGATCATCGTAGGTTGCGTGCGCGCGAGGCGTCTGCATCTGCATCTGTATGTATGTGCGCGAGCGTGCGAGCAGTCTGTACTCGTACTATACCGTATGTAAGTCGAATAAATGAACGTAGAATATGTATTATTTTCATTACATGCATATGTTGATTTCCAAGTCGCGCGTGCAGCGTGCATCCGGAAAGCACGCGTCGCGAGCGCATCAAGGGCCTCGCGCGCTGGATCTCTGTCGAGCAGAACGATATCAATTAGCACAACAGAAGTTTGTTTTTTTGGAATACAACTGCGAGTGCTGCGTAGACGTACCTGCCGTCTGACTTGCGTATCGTCGGGCGAGCTGTACGGCAATCAATGGCGTGAACAACTTGTAGGAAATGCCTCGAATAGCAGAGTTTCACCTGAAGACGTCCTCGCAAGTCAGCTCAGGAAGTATACTCGAATCGAATCGAAACGAAACAAAACTTACCTCAAACAACCCGAAAGTCGAGCTGTCGAGGCAGCCGCACGAGGATAAAACAATTACTTAGATGCGGGGATACTTGACTTGCCATTGAGTAGTTCTCCGGCGACGTGGCGGCGCTGCGAAGCCAAAGCACTGGTAGGTCAATCAACTTGGCGAGTACAGCTAAGGAGAACCAAGAGAAAGAAAAGGAGACGTAACCCCGTGGAGATAGAAAACAGAATTGAAGGTAGGTTTGCGCAGCCGAAGTGAGAATGAAACCGAAAAATAATGAACGCCAACAGGGAGAACGAAACGAAACGAAGATAATTGTAGGACGTAATTACTCGCCTATTTATTTGAAGCAATATACGTTGTTGGGTGGGTCGAACATATCTGGTTTGGGACAACTGAAGTCGGTAAGTATATGTTGACGGTGAGGCTTGGCGTGGAGAAAAAGGAGAAACGCCTAGGTCAGTACTTGGCTTGGACACAAGAAACAGATCAAAGTTTACATACCCTGTATCGAGACGCGTTGGAGTTCCAAGTCCAATACAAGATGATTCGGAGCCGTGCACCGGGTCATAGTTTCGGCCATTCGAGGCACGGAGTTTCGAGTCGGCGCGATTCAGATGCGAAGATAATGCTGTATGTATATGTATGCGTACTTTCCTCCTTGTGACCTAGAGAGATAACCGGGGTGGACTCGATTGGGCGAGCATAGTTTCGGCTGGTCAGCGAATGTGACTAGGACGACGCTACATGATAAGCAGATTCGGGTTGAAGCCAAAAGGAAAATGAATTGAATTGAATTGAAAGACCTACGGTGTGAAGAGATAAAAATGCGGGTGTTGATGTTATAGATGTGACCGGCGGGCAAGATATTCTTTGAGCATAATATCAATCTCAGCCTTCAAATTCAAATCTGAATAGCCGTGAATCTAAAGTAAAGTGATTGTTCGTAGACGTACATACCTTGGTAACCCACCTAACTTCAGGCTCAACAAACGAACCAAGCGCCTGAGAAACAATGCGAGTCAGTAGTTGAGGAACGGCACTTACAATACAAAATCAGCGAAGATCTGCAACAAATATTATGTAGGGCCTCTTGGACGAGAACCTGAGAGCGTCACTCAGCACGACTTCGACCAAGGATTGAGTGAACACCATACGTACATAGCTTGCGTTAAGTGCTCGATGAGAGTTAAGGGTCCTCGAAAATGGGACTAATATGTATTCTGCTATCAATTCAGATGTGACTAGTATGAAAAGCTACACGCACTGGCTGACATAAACAGCAATTTCTTGGAGCATAGTTTCGCTCTTCACGAAAGGAAGACATCGAGGTGGGTGCTGAAAAAAAAAAATTCAGTCAGATACACGGAAGAATTTGATTACATCCTATGAAGAACTATGCGTACCATCCGCGGGGCGGTAGCTTCGGAGGCCATAATCTGGGGCGCTTGGATAGGGATTCAAACTAGGCCGCGATGCGACAAAGATTTACGGAAAATGGCTGTGAAGAAAGTCGCAGTTCGAGTCAGTAATTAAAGGACGGCACTCACACAAAACCAAACCCACGAAGACCTGCAAAAAATATAGGACTTCTTGGACGAGCGAAATTGGAGCTAACCATGCGTGTGAGTCGAAGATTGAATGGTTGAGAACACATAGGATCATGTAGCATACCTCGAGCGAGTCGTCTTCGCACAGACATGGGCGTAAGTTGAAATCTGGAGGTGAACCGTAAACCGTAAGTGACCAGTGAGTGATTTGTTGAATAGACGTGTTACATGCCTTCAGTCAATCGAGCATGGTTTCTGCCTGCGAGGAAAGTCACACTTTAAGTCCGTATTGAACTCGATCGATGCATAACAGCACCTACCAAAGCCGCAGAGATATGCACGGATATATAGGGCCTCTTGGACGAGTGAAGATTAAAACTAAGGATTCTGGTCAGCAAGGGATTTAATTAGAGGACTGTACACAGATTCGAGCATAGTTTCTGCCTGTAAATAAAGTCAGTATCGAAGTCAGTGGGTCAGTACCTAATAACAGCCAACAGTCTTGGATCTAGAAGTCACTCAGTAAGTCAGTGAACATAAAGAACACAGGGAACAGACCTACCAAAAGGTGTGTGATGAAACGTGCGCTCAACTGAGCGATGTATTCGTCCGAGGTGTCCAATCATAGTTTCTGCCTGCGAAGAAAATCGGTCCGCAAGGTCTACGACACTTACAGATCGATGCGTGCGGATTTTGCATTGAATTCGACCTACGAGAAGGGTTGATATACAAGTCAGTAGTAATTGGGACGGCACTCACCATGCCGCCCGAGCGAAGATCTTTCAATCAGTACAACAAAGACTTGGGACTCACCATGAATTCATTTCCCCGAGCAAGAAAGAAAAAGAACGACCTGGGAATCGAGTTAGCAAGATTGGATCGAATTAAAAGCAGCATTGGATTGTGTGCCAAGGGGAAAAGGGAAGAGACGTACATATGACTAGAAGTATGCGCTCAGCTGAGCAATATATTCGTCCAGGGCACTCAATTCACAAGACAATAGTGTCAGGCTAGACAATCAGTTAGAAACAAAGGCCGTTGAAGTGGAAGTCAAATTAAACCTACTTTTGAAGGGATGAGCATTCAGATAGACAGAATGGGCCCAAGTCGAACGCTGTTGATATAATAATAAGTCGGGCAGTAAGCAAACATGGTGCAAATTTGAGCACCCGAGCAGACTAAGTCCAGCAGGGATTATACTCGTCTAGGTGATCAGTTAGAACTGAAAGGACACGAATTGAACCCGAAACTCACTAACATCGAACATTCGGAGTGCAACTTGATGTTACAGAAGCGACGGGAGTAAATTCAGTCCGCATTAGATTCATCAGTTAGAATAACAAGGGTGGACGAATTGAATGTGAAACAGACTTACATTGCGAAGGGACTCGAGGACATGACGCACTTCCCCGAGCTAGATCTATTCAAAGAAGCAAAAGGAACTGGAAATCGAGTCAGTGATTGGTTAATGCATAGACAGCAAGGGGAAGGGAAGACGTACTAAAAGGTGGGTAATGAAGCGTGCGCTCAGCTGAGCGATATATTCTTCCGTTGGACTATCGTCTCAGCTTGTAAAAAACCTAGTTTCGCCAAGTCAATAAAGTCAGTGATAGTCGAAACACGGCGCATACTTTGTTAACCATGTGAGGGCAGGTCACTTCAGTGTGCCCGCAGCGCGAATTGAAGCGTGCGGGGCGGCGCGTCGGTCGAGTCGGGCGCAGATAGAGATGAGAACTATACAGACTGCGCTGCACGAGCAAGGTTGGATGCGCTGAAGCCTGCGATGTCGGCCCTTTAATAGACTTGAAAAGAATCAATAGAACACGCACCTAATGTCCCGAAATCCACAAACCCATACGTCGCTGCCTACGTGTAAGCCCACACGAACAAAACCAAGATTCTAATTGAGGTCTTAGTGAGCTCACCGATGATGCTGGAGGGCGACGGCACCTACAGGGCAATGAATGGACTCTTCATTTGAGAAATTGTCAAAAGAGGTAGCGATCTAAGAAAGACGACATGGTTCCGAATCTAGACTCAAAAACAAACCAGTCAGCCGGCCAATCAGTTCGTGTAAGAATGAGAGCGGACCGCAAATTCATTGCCAAAACAAACGAAGCTCCCCTGTTTCATTGCCTACATCAGTAACTTGACATTTTGGTTGTCGTGTTGTGGGCGTTTTCACGTGTTGTCACGTTGTCCACAACACGGGCCCCGCCAAACTCGAGTGTCGATCCCCGCCAAAACGGACCGTGTTGTCAAAAATTTGATGCGTGTTGTCGTCAAAATGCGTTGCCGTGTTTTATCGCGTTTTATCGTGTTTTTTGGCGTTTTCACGTGTTGTACAACACGACAACGAAAGTGTCAAAGTACTGATGTACCTCTTCCGGTCACCGTCTGTTCATTCCGCCTCGATGAACTATCAGTTAAAACATGATAAAATACAAGTCAATGGGTCATTGAATTGAGATATACATACCTGGACCATTCAAGGTTCATATTCCGAACAACTTGAGATGCGGGATCTAATGCAAAGTAAGTAAGCAGAAACGGTGAACAAGCAAAAAGAACTATACTGTGGGTGCTACAGAGGTGGCTGGGATGCAGCATATCTAAAGCAACGTTGATTGAAGACTTGCATTTCGAATGATGTTACAGAAGTGGCCGGGTCTAAACAAGGGAACGTCGAGCTTCAACGACCCAAAGCAAACTGAAGGTCCTTGATGTGAGAAACGAGTCGGTTAGTATCAACACAAAGGAAAAGAACCAGGAGCATACGTACCTGCAAAGACGACAACAAGGATTCCTCACAGACTCGGACAATCGACAAGTCGAGCGCGGTGAGTGTAACTAAGATAATCAGGTTGGCGAGAGCCTTCATTGGAGGGAAAGAAGCGTACCTGGGAACGCAAGGGATGACGCTACAGAGCACAGTGCTGCGGTTGATGGTTGGTGACAGAAATTATGCGACGACAAAGTCAACCATACCGATAATGCCGAAAAGCTGAAACAGGCCGAGAGTAGGAGCGGGTCAGCGAAAAGGTGCATTCCAGCGGGTGGCATATGGCGCTAGAGCGGTATTGAAGGCAGCAGAATTGAAGTCTAAGCTTCGGTGAGTTGCATAGGATCCAGGCAAGGTAGCAGGGAGAGGGAGGGCGAGTGAGCAGAGGAGGGGGAATGGGCAAAAGAAGCGAATGCGTCGCAGTCTTTGTAGACTGGACGCAGATAACAATGTACCGAGATACGAATGCCGATTAACCGTGCTCCGCACTTCCGAAGGAGAATTTCGGGCGCGCCTCGCTAAGCGTGATGCAACTGAAAATATTCGTAGGTGCGTAAAATTGTGCGAGCTGTCGCGGCGCACCGAATATGAAATGGGTCATTTCGCACCTATTGAAAGTTAGCCGTCGACGGACGGCGGAGATGCGAGATTGAAGCGGAAGTTCTCGATTTTGTGTTTTGAGAAAAGGCGTTCTTGAAGCCATCCCACTGCTCTTCAAGAGCTGCGGCCTTCGGAGGCCGTTGTTGGACAATCCAAGAGAAGGACCTTGTGGTTCGTAGACAGAGGCGAGAATCAGGGACGGAGGAAAATGGAAAATAGCATAGAATGCACACACCAAGATACTGGAGCTTATTCCCGCGGAACAGCATCCAAACGTATGCCAGTGAAGCGAAAGAACAGTCTCACTTGATTTCCGTGACTTCTGTGGGAGAAAACGCGGTGAACTTCATTCAATGCCAATTTTTGCGAAATTACATTCAACTGCATCTGCATGGTTGTCGTGAGCTGTAGATCTGGTGAAATTTGTGAATAAAAATCGCCAGAGGTTATCCAGTGCATGTAGTCAGACAGTCGGCAGAAAGACGACTTTGCTGGAGAGACGTTGGCTGAGTCTGAGGCTGTGCACAGAGAGCCGATGTGTTGTTTTTCTATCTGTCAGTTCCAGAGATTGGGCCAGCCAAACATTGTACTCCCGCTCTCCCAGTGCCCAGAGTCGAACACTCCCGACGAGACGATTGTTTTTTAGTTTTTTGAGCACTTACAACCGGTCATCCCACTTGCCTTCAGATAAATCCGAGTGGGCTGCATCAAGGAACCGCGAGATATGTCGTGTAAACGCTCTTGTGCATCAAGCGTGACATACTTCATGCTGCCAAAGTCGAGAAATATCCCAACGGTCTCGGTATTGACGTTCAGACATGTTTTCTTTCTAGTCCTCGCGTGATACTGATTTGTCGCAGCCCTACTCCCGATGTTTCAGGCTGAAATAACCAAGCTGCCGGAAAATCGCTACATTCACAGTTATCTCAAGTCTGACGATGGCGGTATAATTATTGTAACATTCGTTCCCTATTTGTTGAAACTGCTCGATGATCCTGGTGTGACCTCCTTCGATGGAGACACCACTTTCAAAGGGATCGAAGGCAAATTGAACGAATGGGAAATGACTATATTTGCAAAGATGATTCAACGCGGTGTGTATTTCTCATGAACACCTTTCGAAACTGATCAAGTTCAAGCGGCATCTCTCCTCCGTGCATATGTCAACCGTGCAAGTACAGATTTCTTCGAACTTCTGTTTGATGAGCTTCAGCGTCTCAAGCTCATGCTCACGGGCAAGCCAATTCCTTTCAAGAAATTCGTTCGTGGAGGAAATCTCCTCGTTGCGAATGTGGACATGGATCCCGCGCAGGTTCTCGGTTTGTGCCGCTCGGTGATGAAGTACAACGATCCTGACTATAGTGGAATTCCCAACGACACTCCACCCGAAGAGATTGCACCTCTATTTATCAAAATATGCTGGAGGCACGCAAAAGAGTATCCAGTCCTTTAACTTCAGTTGATGCTGCTGATTATTTTATTTGAAGACCGGTTCACGACTTCCGCTCACTTGTCACAGAGGAGCAATTCAAAAGACTGATGGACTTCGTTTACATCGACTCGAAAGAAAGTCTCGAGGAGTTCTCGGCCTTCGTATACGGTCTCGGTATCAAGAAAATATCGGGTGAGTTTCTTTTATTCATCTTCTTCCCCGTCTCGATGTCCATTCACAGATTGGTGGAGACACAAGGAAGTTAATCCTTGGATCATCCCGTGCCTAGTCAAATCGCAGTCGCATATTCCTGCAGAGGTGTGGGACAGTACTCCTTCAACGACTAATACAAATGAAGGTCAACATCACTGGACGAACGCTTCCACTGGGATAAAGTTGACACCCGTCGAGGCTGTGGAAAGGTTAGCAATTGTTGTTTTAATGGTCAATGCTCACCACTTGCGCAGCCGGCGCAAAGTCGACATGGATGTTGCCGAAGAGATCAAGATATCCCTTCGAACGGGTATCCTCGCCAACGGCAACAACGAGATGTCCCATCGGATGTCTCGTAATACCCAACGCCAGTCAACAACTGCACGCAAAGCTCGTGAGAGGCAGAGCGAGGCAAAAAGTAAGGGGGCGTAAAAAATCGGACGACCTAACGGCAAGTTCGTGCGGTCGCGTCAAAGCGGTGCCGTCAAGGTCCAGTGAGTTCTCATTTGCTATTCATTCCGAGGATCTTCTGTCACTAATAGATGATGTAGGAAACGTACCTGCACCTCCGATGCAGTCCGAAATTTCAACTATGGCCCAAGTTCTTACAACACCCGCGACACAGCCTATATACCTCGACCCAAGTGTGCCTCTACATGCACCCGACACGGCAGAACCCAATCTCTTCGCCAATTTCGACTTCAACTGCGCCGCGCTGATGGATCCATTGAATCTTGGGGCTTCTAGCACTGATAATTCATTTCCCATCCCCAACTTCGAGCCATGTGTCTTTGATTCCACGATGTTTGAATTCCCTGTCGACTTCAGCGCGACAATGGGAGATCATGCATTCGACTTCATGAACTCATTTAATCTTGTGGGATTCCCTGATAACTTGGATGTCCTTCCTGACTCGCTTTCCACCACCTCATCGGCCACGCTTCGCGAAACACTCCCGATGCTTCCCCCACCTCCTCTGGAGACACCACCGCACTCCCCTCCTACCACAGCAGAGCCTGCTATAATTGCTTCGAGTGGTCCGCGATCCCGCCGACGTCCAGAAGTCGACTTGTTAAATATTCTCACGTCAACGCGTACCAGGGCTCCCACGGAGCGTAAACGCAATGCAGACGAGACTGCCTTCAATCGGGCTTCAAAAAGACAAAAAACAGAACAAGGTACGGGGTCTGCCTGCAGCAAATCGCAAAATCTGACCTGACATCAATTCAAGTGAAAATTGCAACGAAGACTTATACCCAACTTATACCGAGAACATGCCATATTGTCGTACTTTACTATTCTCTAAATAATACAAGTTCTTGACTTCGGTGTTGAAACATACTCTGGTGTTCAAATCCGTGTGCGGGCATGATGCCGATGCTCGGCATGACGGCTAATTCCATTGGCAAAATGTGCCGTGTTTCCCCCAACACACGGTACATTCTCGAGACATGTGCCGCCTTTGAGCAGATGTGCCGTGTATAGATCAGTATGTGCCGGGTTTGTAATGTTCGTGCACTACGGGTTTTGTTCATCCCGCTCAGC
>JACAZH010000138.1:0-12782 GCA_014462675.1 Mycena sanguinolenta | reverse complement strand
GTCTCTTTCATCCTCAAACCTATGGGATTTCGCCCACAGCTCGTAGAAAATCTCGGACATGGATCTGACGATGGCAATAAAGGTCAAGATCTAGATTCGAACCTTGGAACAATTGCACTTTACCTTGACATATTTACATTCAGATCAGATTCAGCGCCGAGCCTTCTTCTGCAATGTCAAAAGTTGATGCTTCAGGACGCTTTGCTGTTCAGAAGACAGCTGCTTCCAGGCAATTTGAGCGTTGTTGTCTCGTGACTTCCGATACTCGCGAGAGAAAGAGGGGCGTTCATTATTCTTGAGTCAGCTCCAAGTCCACCTGAGACGATGGCTTGGAGGTTTGGAACCGGAATGTCCCAGACCAGTAATTCACCATGCGAGTGGAGGTCCTGGAGGAAGTGAAAATAAACAGTGGACACGAGTCGCTCCCTGACGCCCTTGCTCTTCGCGTCATATCGGCTCCGGTGGGATTAGACAAATCCGAATCACTGGAGAATCGTAAATATCAGCCACACGTTGCGCCCCAACGCAAGTATCGACGTCCCTGACTTGAATCCCAATTTTCTCGAGGCACTCAGCCCAGAGCGTTCCATCTTGAAGACGGCCATGGAGATTGCAATCGTTCCACTTCTCCGTTTGTTTTGCAAGGTCAAGTTTTACGAGCAAGTTGAGGAATGCATTATCAAAGGCGTTGACTGGTTGCGAGTCTGAAGAAGCCATGATCATGAATCATGACCATAGATATCTGCAATGCAAGCACCGCAGATCCAAAAGGCTGCTCGATGATGGACCAGCGAGTCCTGTTGGAGTCCTGGCACAGGATGAGTCAAGGACGATCGATCGATCGACCTTTGCGCGTGCACATCAATATTAATATTGTAACTTACATGTTGAACAAACGTGTGATTAGCTAAGCGTTCTATGAAAGAGGCCTCACTGCCACAATTGCAGTCCATTGCGCGCGATCGCGATCGAAAGCGGCTCAGGTTGCACCGCCACAGGTTGCACCGCCACATGTATCATTCTTGTGCGATCGCGATATATAGCTCATGATCATGATCATGGCCATGCCCATCCTTCCACCACCTGGCCATGGACAAGACGGGCTGCACCCAGAAATCTGCATTGGTAAAATCGATTCCACATCGCACCTCAGCAGCTTTTTACGGTTATGGTCAGCCTACCGTTGATGTTGCTCTCGCTCACCCCCTTCCCCCAGCGACCGTTCGCATCCATACCAGGGAAATTTTTATCGGGGGAAAGTATTACACTATTTGGAGTCCAAACTCCAAACAAAATCCATACTTCCCGGGACCGTTCCAAACGGGGGATAGCTGGGACATGGACAATATTAATGGTGATCACCCATGGCCATCGCATGACAGGCGCTGGGATGGACAGCTTGGCCCGAACGACCCGACTCTAAGCCCCCAGTATCACGATCCAAGAGAGCCTTGGCTTCCGTTCATTACCAGACAACTACCACATCCCTACGCTCGGAGCTCGAAAACCCAGACCTCCTTTTTGCTCCCATTTGGGAAGTTTGGCGGGCCTCACCCGACCAATACACGGGGAGGATAGACTCCGATTACATCGAGCAATTGAAGACCAAAAACGACCAGCTAACCAATCAAATGGAGTTTTGGAAGAATCATCAAGAAATCTTTCGATGTTTGCAAGAAACTCCGATTTCTGTTCTCCACGCGGACGAAATCGACACCCTCTACACTATCAAAGAATACACACATGCTCTGTGGCTGGTCCGGAGGATGCAAAGGTTGTTACTGAAAAAACAGGCCTGGGTGGAGATGGCACGCGCGAGCACCTTTCCACCTCCAGGTAATGGCCCGCTCATTCAAGCAGCCGATGAATCGCGTATGGGCCTCTGGATGAACGGGAGTCGGATATCTCAGTACATGTTCTTGTGGTATCTCATCCGCGCACGAGTACCCTGCTTCTTTATTGAGGAATCGACGGATGTATCCCGTCCAGGGGCTGGCGTTCCAGTCGGTCCTGTCAAGAACCCCACTGGAGAGCCTGGTCGATATTTGTTTTTATGATGTGCTTGCACATCGTGCAGGGGGCATTGTTGTCACCAAGGCATCATCAAGGAGGCACCGGGATCAAGACACGGCGGATGTCGATGCTTATGATCAGCGGCGAGCGAAGTGGCGACGAATAGACCTAACTGACGGTCACCCTGTTTCAACCCAAATCCGATGCGTGCGTTCTGTCTATTCCCCTACCTTTGGCTTCAGCCATGATCGATTATGATCACAGACCAACGCCAAAGAACCCCGCCTCGGGATCCTCCCGCCGCAGCAGCTGGGCCTTCGGTCGTCTTCAGTAGGTTCAATAGTTCTCGAGATATATACGCTGCCAGCTGATTTATCATTCACGAATGGAAGCCTGTCCAGGGCCAAGGCCCCGCTTCTCCGAAGGATAAATATTCAATGCCGTCCGAGAACAGCTTTGTCGAGCACCATCACGCGAGGCCACTTCCACCTTTACCTGTAAGCTCCGTTCTCGTCACCACACTTGTGCTGACCCTACTACGATTCCATCAAGCATGGCGCAAAACCCACGCTTAATCTCATACCAGTCGGAGGTGGTCCGATTGACATGGCTTTCACTACTTCAGATTTGTCTCTGTCGGACAGCGTCCGGTTGAACCGGCTAAACGGGCCACCCATTCAGCAGATCCCCACTTCGCTTCACAATGCTTACCCTAATACCACCTGGCTGCAAACGAGCCGCTCTCATGACCATCCCGGAGGGACCTTTTGTAACAGTGACAGCCGACATCAGTGGTGCCAACGGGCATCCCCAGCAACCCCACCACAACAGAAGCGCTGTGGTTCATCTCCTAAATCCTGGGAAAATGAGCACGGCAATGCAGCAATGGCCCAGCGCCTAGAGGCTGCAAAGTGGATTCGCCAGGCCGTTCACTGTGCACTCAGCACCACAAGTTCTGTGCCGAGCATTGGACTGCTTGCGATCGACCCTCCGCCGACTGGCCTTCTTCTTTCATGGGATGCGAGGACGAACATGCGTGCTCGTCTCTGGATGTGTGAAGATGAATCCTTATCTATCGCAGACATCGTCTCCCGCGCTATAATCACGGTTGTCCACTGAAGATTTGGACCCCCGTACTATCCTCCTTCGATATCTCCGGAAACCTCCAGAGTATGATGAAATTCCAAGGCTGCCAGATGTCATCACGGTGGACGCTCTGCGATCTATATAGCCAATGTGGCACAGGTGTTCAGTAGACCACATGCGTCTGTGGCTGCTTTGTTGCAGGGTGGGCTGCTGTGGAGAATAGCAATCCAATAGGCTCCGCCAGGCCTTATAAGAAATCCCTGGCAGTGTGTAGAACCCGGCAAAGGTCCAGTGGTCTGGAACCCAGAGATTGATCATGAGGCAATTGCGTATTCGCTGGTTGATAACGAAATCGATACCTCCTCGGCGTTACTCAAAGCCGCACGTCTCTGTGGCCCCCGCTGGAATCATTTCATCGTGGCCGACCGCTGGACGGGACAATGGAACGCTTATTTTGAAAATTGGTTTGTGTCAATAGTCCGCAACATTTCCACGATCAACCCAGGCATTTCCGCGCTCACCAAAAAGAAGTGGCGCAGTCTCTTGCACGTTCATTCGAAAGAGAGAATGACTTGTAAGGACACACCTGGGCGTGCAGCAGAGGCGGAGGATATAATCTCGTTCATGGACACACACTTTCCCAAAGCTCTCCAAAATCCTGATATGTCACTTTTGGCTCTTGTGGCATTGTAGATCTACGCACCTGGTGTTGTATATTGTATTTCGTTCCCGACGTTGTTCATTGAGGCAGACGAATTGTGCTTCTTTAATACATACACAAGTAGCCATACTATGGTGAGCAAGATGCTTGCGCTGTGATAGCTGACTTCCAAAGACATGTCGCTATCCCCCCAAGCACCATGACAACAAAAAGCCATACTCAGTCGATACACATTAAATTACGAATTCAATCACCGAATCGGGTGACCATATCGTTTTGCTTAAGTGGCTCTTGAGAATTGTTGCTGAACTGCGGAAAGAATATCAGCGACTCAAGTCAAATACGAGTGAAAATTGTGGACATGATCATGACCCAGAATTTGGCTGAACCCAACATCTACGAGGGTAATTGCGCACGAAGAGCCAGGCTGAGTCAGTAGACCGACTATTAGTGACTTATCGCCAGGGAAATAACAGAATTCTGTGGCGTACGAGATGATGTTGTTATCGTGAGTGAAGTCATACTCCTGCGGACGGGCATGAAGATCATACTGCCTCAGCATATCTCTGTTCACCCAGTCCGCGTCATATGCGTTGACTGGCAGGCCTTGAACAAATTTGTTGCTTCGGCTGTTCACGCTTGTTGATGTGCGGATTCGGGGAAGGACCCCTGCACCATTGGACCGAGATCTCCGCAGGAGGTTGTGAACAGAGTCAAACATCCGCAACCAGACCTCCACATCTCTTGCCCTCCACCGAGGTGTGCGAATGAGAAAGCGGCGTGCGGGGGTAAAATTCGAAGGATCCAGGTCTGGACGCAAAACCGGAGTTTCGGCCTCGTGATCGGATTCATCACTAGACATCCCGTCGACACCGAGGTATTCTATCATGTCGATGTGCCTTTGAAAGGGTTGGAACGTATATGCGAGAGCCCGACGTCGGTGGAAAAGCTAGCACCAATTAGCCAGATTCAGGAAGATATATAGGACAGGCCACAAAACCTCGTATTTTCGGGATTTACGCCGATCACGCGCTTTAAAGGCGCTCACGTTGTTGGGCGGACAACTCTGGAACGTTTGTGGACCCTTGTGATTGTTTCTAGGTGAGCAGCGAATGTCTGGCGTATCTCATCATACAGTTCGACGGTGTCGGGCCATCCGTTGGAGTCGATCATGAATTTCCGCAAAAAACGCGTGCGGCAGATTGATTCCAAGCTGACGCGCGAGTACCTAAAATATCAACTTTGAAGTTCTCGGGTGAGGTCGCTTCCTCACGACTTCCGGAAAGCCGTTCATTCTCGTAGGAGATACGCCCTCTGTTGTAACCGTAACTCGTGACCGGTAGGCAACATGTTCCGCTGCTGTAAGTGACCGGTTTTCTGGGCAGATCATATCGAGTAACTGCATTCGCACCATTTGCTAAAGGCTTCACTCAGAATATACTTATCAGGGAAATCCAAAACATTTCTCACGGCAAGATGCAGACCCATAGCCGGTCGACGGCGAGGATTCGAGATTCTCCGCCTTGGTAAAAGACGGGGAACTGCCTGGGTGGGGGGACGTGGGCCGGGAGTGGTGGCGGGGATCTCGAGTACCAGGATGAGTATCGGGTTGGCCCGCTGAACGTAGAGGTGAAAGACGCCTTTGCGTCCGGTGAGATGATCTGGCCGTGGGATGGTGCGGGGTAGGGAGGCTGGCGAGATAGGGGAGCAGGGTTGGGGTTTGGAAGAGACGCTTGACGAGGTTGTTGCGCAAACTCGTGTCTCTGGAGGAAGGAACGAAGTACTTGGATCCGCTGAAAGAAATCGAGCACCAGTCTCAGGTTGATCATTTGTTCGGCGCGTCTGATGAGGAGGCAAAAGGAGGCCCTTGTGTCGCATGGGCTGATGTGGCTATAGGGAAGACGAGGGGTCGGTGGCTGGCGAGATGGAGGATCCGGAGCAGGGTACTGGCCATGGGCCCTGTCTTGAGGAGACCCTGGACGAGGCGGTTGAAGAGAACTAGTACTACGAACTTGTGTTTCCGAAGGAAGGAACGAAACACTTGGATTCGGCATCCCTGCTATACGGGCCTCGAGTTCTCGAACTCTGCTCCGGAGGATTACATTTTCCTGCTCAATCTGTCCCATCAGATTCATCTTTATCAATTGACGGAGACTACCTCAACGATGCGGATATTCGATTCTTGGATATGGGCACCTAGATCGCCATTGGGTGCGGTTGCTTGGTCGGCTTCGGATCTCCAATGATCGATTCGTTGAGACGAGTCCCATTGACTCTCAAAGTGAGCGAGCCTCGTTTGCGAAGCACCCCCTCGGATAACTTGAAATTGGTCTATTGCGAGGTTGGGAACTGACGGGTGCTGGTTCGGTTTGGTACATGGAATGGCCACTATCTCCAGCTAAATGACCAGAGCGAGGGCGCAGTGAACTCGTCCTGTAGGTATGGCCACCATCTCGGGGGAGATCATTTGCCATGTCAGTATGGCGGCTAGGTCCTGCTATGGGACGAGAAGTCCTCGATGCCTCCCGAGATCCACGGCTTCGCTCCTGACCATGGTCACCCAATTGTCCATAAAAAGAAGGTTCCTTGAATCGTGACGATGATCAATTGTGAGTAGTATATGATAATTGAACGATCGACCTTAGACGTTGAGTTGTCGCCATCGGTTGGCATCCCAAAATTCTCAAACGCTCTTCCCTTGCCTTTTTCTGCGGCTGTCAAGGGAATCCTATAAGTACTAGTGGAGCTACTTCTCGAGCTCAGCGAAACATGAGCTGTGATCAGCATCAGTTTCGCCTCGTGTCAGATTTCGAATTTAAAGGTACCCAGTCGCTGTGTTGTAAAATCTTCGACAGAGGAAGATTGACCATAGACAGAGCGACTCCTAGAGCCAGTATCACCGACAATTCGCCTCATGCATGTAAATTATAATCAAAAGAACTTGCCCTCATCTCCATATTCGACATCGAAGCCTTCCGGATCCTCTGACAACAATATTAGGGAGGTCTTCGGTGTGAGTGTACAACATGAGCCTCGAGGGTTCTCAAACACTTACCATTATACATATTGCGTGGTACTAGTTCTTTGTCGAGTCGTATATACACGAGGCTTTAGTGAGATCTGGAGTTTGTCTGAAGTTATAAATTTCATGATCACAAGTAATTATAAGTAAGATCTAAAGGGATCTGCAGCCATGATCACATGCGTCCGGAGGACATCAGTGCACGTGAAAATGCTGGGGTAGGGCAGACTAATTATAATTATAAGGCCGGTAGGGCCAGGCAGCAAATCTAGAGCCCGTTATAGCTACCTGAAATTCATCTTGCTTACCGGATTGAATATTTAAGTAATCCGAGGAAAACTAAATAAAAGGCCAGAACCAGCAGAAAATTTGTAGACTCACAAGCTAGCGACGTCCACTCGGTTACAAGATCGAGGAGCTTCGGAGGAAGGGACGAATGACCAAATAAATAGGGAAAAGTCAACAGAATCACTGATGATTCTGACAGCGATTCTGATGTCGATTCTCGGTCAAGAACCCGCTGAAAATCGATGGCCACGATCGAGAATCCTTGTTTCGCCTCCGGAGGCGAAGCACCGGAGAATCACCATTCCTGATAAATCTCCAACAACCTTGATTCTCGGTGGCTTTCGGTCGAGAATCGACGTGAAAAGCGAGAGTAAATCAAAATATCAGAATCATTGCGAGGTTGTCGATAGTGGAAATCAAGTGGTCAGTACGGCATGTTTTTGTTCTGCGTCACTCATCCCGTCTTTCAGCGCGCGCTGCGTCTCCTGAAGGTCATGCCTGCTCGGCCGGGCGATCGACGGCCCACGACTGCGGTCGGAGTTGTGGAACCAGGACGAGCGCACTGGTGTGCTCGCATCGGATACTCGTGGCGTCAGAAAGCCGCTGAAAACCACGTCAGTAAGTAAGCATATCATTTTCATTATTAGGATTCAACTCACTCACCACTATCCACCTCGCCGCACTGCGTTGTGTGCTCACATGCACGCAATGGCGGCGAATCATCGCGCGCCCGTTCCGGGACGGATGCGTGGTGCACGAGGCCGCCGCATTGAATGGGTGGGGATGCACGCCGTCCCGTCCTCTACGGTGACGGCCGTAAATCTCTGAAGCCGAGACGGCTACCGGCCGCCAAAAACACGGCCGTCTTTCACAGTTCCTCGGCTAGGAGACGGGACGGGACGGTGAAAAAGACGGCTTGCGGCCGCAAATTAACGGGAGAGTCAGATAAGCCTCGAAATCAAGCTTGAATCCCTTTATGGCTTCGGAAATGTTGTATTGGCCAAGGTCAGCATCAGAGTCCCTTCTGGAAGGCATTCTTTGCTTACCTGGGTCAATGAACGCTATGTTGAACTGTTTCGGTCACTAGTTCACCATCATGTGAGTACATTAAACACGCAAAATCGTGCAGGGCAACCTCACAAAGCCCAGTATTTTATGCCGATCCTCGACTATGCAAGCTGGGAAACTTCTTAGCTCCGCGAAGGACCCGAAATGAGCAGACATGGGGACAACAACGAACTGGAAAGGTAGAACCCGTCTGCGGCCGTCAAAGTTCGGTTCTTGACGGGACGAACGGTAAATTTGCCGTCCCGTACCCGTCCCGTAATTTCCCGTTGCCCAGTCGTTGACGGGACGGTACCGTCCCCGTTTACGGGCGGTCGTCACACCCGTAAATACGGGGACGGTGTGCATCCCTATGAGTGGGACCGCGATATGAGCCCAAGATCTCACGAGTACGTATGGATTTATTAGTGTCTGAAATTTGGATACAATGACTATTTTTACCTCTCGAGACGCGCCGTGTTAGAGCGGATTATGAGGAGCTCTCAGCGAGAAACCTTGAAGTGCACGCTCGAGCACAATCTGTGTATATAATCGTAAGCAATCAATCAAATGAATTCATAGGTTGACGCATTTGGAAGTCGGACATGGCAGTCTGAGTTTGTATTCGGACTGGGACTGCCAAAGCTCCGAGACCTGTATGAACCACAAGTTTAAATCGGTTCTATCACTCAATGTGTCTCCCGGTCTCAAACGTTCGCTTTCTTTTGGCTGATCTTGATTGCTACACCCTAGAAAGCGTATCGTCTATCATACGCTGAACACCTGGAGGCGGGGAAAGTGCAAGGTGGTATCTGTGTGAGCATGCATGCGCATCGTCGTACACAGACGCATCACTCACTCCCGCATCAGATTTGCTACGAATGGATAGTCTGGTCACAGACACGAGCGTCCTCGTTCTCCCTGCGCCTCCGGACTTTCTGGGCGGATCCTCCAGCTGCGCCTTGTGTGGTGTGTTTCTTTCGACTTATTCATTGTCATGACCTTAGATCTTAGCGTTCTTTCCAGGCTACACCGCATTCATTTTTCTGTCTGACAAGTGAAACGGCGTCATGATCATTTGGTTCGCGTGCTCCAGCGCCGCACCATCTCATCAACCCGCCGTTTGCTACCCATGTCTACCTTGCCTCAACTCATTCACCTCATGCTGAAAAATATAGCTTCGTCACTGCCGTTAATGATGCTGTCGTCGTGTGCATCCAGAGACATCCAGAGAGACGAGGCGGCGTGTGCACCGGCGATCGTGATGAATGACTGCACACACCCATCCAGAAGGTTGAAGCGCTGATAGAGGAGATATTTGAGGCGGAAGCCGCCCCCTGGCTGGACGTCGATCTGTCCTCGCTTCCCACTGATGCTTGGTAGCAAGCTCACCAAATGAGTACATCTTCCAGGCCTAGGTCGTCCCTGACATGCGTTCCCCACACGGCACTGGAAACGCGCTGACCAGGGAGTTGGCACCACAAGACACATGCAAACACGCACACCGAGCGTGCCATTACTTATACTCATGCGAGGCAGAGATTCACTCTAGAAGAACGATGTGTCCCCCGCCCAGCATACGCCCATCCTGCCGGTACTGGCATACACACACTTCGCCAGTACTTGTCGGCGATCGCCCGCTCAAGCGGAGCGGTCTGCCACCATCGTTTCCTCGCGATAGCACGTGTACCAACCCCTTTGGCGAAACGAGCACGAGCAGTACACTGATGACGAGGCTGGACAGGTACAACACTGCCACATGTTCCCATTATTTCCTTTGGGGGCAGGTCTTTTTTATTTCCTTTAAAGGAATGTTTGGTTTACATTCCCGGACCCCGCACATGTTAACTTTCCGGGCTCCGGGAATGTCAAGGGAATGTTCCGAGAATTTTTGATTCCCGGCACCATTCCCGGGCCCCGGGAATGTTAAGGGAATGCTAGCATTCCCGGGCCCCGGGAATCGGTCCGGGAATAGTCCGGGTATTCAAGATAATATTTCCATTCCCAGGGCATTCTCAGTGCCCGGGAATGATGGCTTGCCCCTAGTGGGTACGTGCTGCTATCGTAGAGACATGTCAAGCTCCATTCCGAATTCTTCACAAGATGGCAGCACAACATAACCTCGTTGCTGGTAAGGACCCTGTTGCGTGCTTTTCTCTGCACACCAGTGCAATAAACATTGCCTTATCCCAAAATCAGAGGCCAATCTGGTCGGTTTGAGCCCTCCAGTGCTCTTACCAGCAGAATTGCAAGAAAGTGTCTTGGCTCTTAGCCATCTCTCTCCTGCTAGAAAAAGAAAAAGAGTCTCTGATCAGCACTCTACCTTAATCTTGAATAAACACTCACACTTATCCACTACAAATCCTTGTCCAACAAGTGACAGCTTCCCAATAATCTTGTGCCAAAATGAAAAGGACCACATCATCATTAGAGAGTTCTGGCATCACATGAGTTCGGGCCATGTGATGCATGTACAAGCTCACATTGGGATCTTCTGGTCAGTTTGCTGCATGTGGAAACGTCTATATTTTACTACAGGATACTACATCCTTCCTCAAAGCAATCCCCGCCCCCTTATTCCAGCTACTGGATGAAGTTAGTGAGATTAGTGTTATCTTGGTTGGCTCACCAAATGTCGAAGTGACACGAGAAATATTGCAAAAGTCTCTGCTGCTAGTCCAGAAGGCACACATCCAGCAAGCCATCAGGTGGCTCATGGCCCACAATTAATGTTGCCGCGACTCGCGACTTGGGCTCGCCAAGTCGACTTCGGACCGCAGACTTGAACCGAGTCAAGTCGAGTCGTTGGGCGACTTCATGGCGACTTTCAAGTCGAGTGCAAGTCGACTTGGACCGACTTAAGTGACTTGAGTCAGGGTAATTTTGGAAAATGTTTGTTCTCCACTGTATGCGTGATTAGAACGGTTTTTGAACAATTTTTAATTTTTTCGGTGTCCGAGTGACACGGTTGTGACACGATGTGACAATGTCACGTTTCAGTCACATAGTTGTAAATTTTGCCAGTTCAGAGCCTGAATTAAAGCTGGAAAAATACTCAAAAAATACAGGAGCTAATTGAAGACGTTTTAAACCGATCCAGCCCATAGAGGCACCATGGGGATGTCATGTCAATGCATTCAAACGATATTTTTGACACTTCTGGCACAGGATGTTTCAAATTCATTCGGCCACAGTCTTCCAAAGTCTTCCTATGGAATGTGATAAGCCTTCGAATGAGTTGGTAAAAATAGCCTGACTTGGCCGACTTGAGTCGACTTGAAGTCACTCCGAGTGACTTCGGCTTGATTAAGTTGAGTTGAGTTGAGTCGACTGCCAAATCAAGTCGACTTGCCAAGTTGCGACTTGACTTTTCGAGTCGCGGCAACACTACCCACAATCCTCTGTACAGTGATCTTGATCCACAAGCTGTGTCTGATAATCTGGATGAATATCTTGAATATGATTGCCCTCTTGCCAGTAGACTGTTTCCTAGGACAAACTCCGCTAATGACCAAGGATCCTCATACACAACTTACTCTGACCAAGGTAACACTGAATTATTTGAGCACACAGAGCTAACTGCAACCATGCTGGTCGGTGCTGAAAACATTGATAGTATGTATCATCAAAGGAAACTTACTGCGCTTCAACTCTTGACTAAATAAGATATGACTTTCATCAAATTTCCTTCCAGAAATGTCCCTTTGTCAACAACCAAGAATCCCAGAGTCTTTGGCTGGACACTATTCCAGTAGGGTGTTGGCATGCTCGTTTCTCTCTCTCCTGATTATAGCTTCTGCAAACTGAACACCACTACCTATGTTCAACACTGCTTGACGATTGCTGACCCGTGATTTCAAGTTCATAAGTCCTTCATTTTTGTTCTGAACAACATTCTGTAGCATTGACAATCCTCATTCAAGCGTCATCCAGCCACTGCCAGATCTTGGTTTCCTATTGTTCAACTCGGAGCTTCTACCAAAGGTGCAGCATCATGACATGGACAGTTACCAAGGCCAGTTATCAAGCATGGCTGGAGCAGAATCCGTTTGCAAAACCAGAGACAGAAGGGCAGATAGCAGCATCACGATTAATGAAGGTGTTAATGAAGGTGCATCATGTAGTCCAAGTGGCATGTAGTGCGAGGCGCCGAGAGATGTAACTAGATGTCTTAACTGTGGTCATAGTTCACTTTTGTATTGTATTGAGGTGATCTTGAAGTCATTGTGGCTAACGCTCCTTTGGCTCGCGGTCGCATCAGCACATCAACATGTGGGATCGGATGGGTCAGGACGTTGTTGGGTGGAGAGTGCTCAGCAGTCTCTTGTGAGCTCATATTGGTTGCACCCACACAGATGTATATACATCCTCGAACCCTTACTGGGCATCCGAGGTCAATAATTAGGAGCCCCCATTTTTCTCCCTCAGAAAATCTAGAGAGGTAATGATCAATCAATCGGCACGACATTTTCCAGTGGCAAGAAGCACTCACCTAAAGGTTCAGTAGCCTGCCTCACAGAGGCCTAATCCTATATCATCTGTGATAATACACTTTTGACTATCAAAATAGCCGCTGATCTAATCAAAGTCATCGCGGACAACCCTTATCTTATCGCACCCCGGCACCGATTGATTACCCCTCCGTTCTGTGACGATCTTTTGGAAGTT
>JACAZH010000137.1:0-13051 GCA_014462675.1 Mycena sanguinolenta | reverse complement strand
CTGGGAGGTATCATTACCTAACTTCGATTTTGATTAGAAGACATACAAAAATATTTTGCGTTCTTGTTTATTTTTTTTTTCAATACCAGTAACTTATTTCTCGTTATCCTTTCAGTAGAATTCAGGTGAACCCGGTATCACGAGAACAGAGATGATCATTGAGTACTTCGCGCCCGTGTTGGACGGAGGTGGGTAAGTAGATTTCTACAGGATCGACGGTATTAGTAGATCTGCTCGGATGCACCTGGGCGTGATTGGTGATATATAAACGTTGAAGGTGATGTAGGATACACGGACATGGAGTTAGGGCCTATGGTCCACGGCGCTGATGGCAAGATGTTGAACAGATGGGAGATAAATGAAGAGCAACTCACCATAAAACGTGCTGGCACTTTCGTAATTCCCGTAAATATCCCCCGCTTAGTCGGTATCTCCATCCTGTCCACGAGTGCTGATAACCACCCTCCCGGAATCTTTTTTCTTAGAGAACGCTCGAAATCCTGTGATTGGAAGTCATTTCGCGTCACCGTGGACCCACTCAGGAAAAGTACTTACCTCCCGGGTTTTCATTACCGTGCCTCGAGTCTCGTGTATTTGCAACACTCAAAGGAGACGGATCGACTAACGAAAAAAAAAAAAAAAAGCAGGGTTACTATGGGCTCCATTCAATGAAGAAAAGTACTTACGAGGCGCTTTGACCACGGTTGCGCCAAAAGCCTTCAAAGAGACGGGAAACAGTAGCATTTGACTGAGCGTCAGACAAATGTGGTATCTTTAGGTAGTAATGTTGGAAGAGTCTGGGTAGCTTCCACTATGCCTTTCGCGTGGATCCGTGCGGAGGCGAGACTTTGAGCAGTCCTGGGAAAATTCGGGGAAAGGTTGTGAATTTAAAGGACCTAATTTGGATTTTTAGCAGAAATGTACCTCTGTTTATATACCAACAAAATACGACGCTCGTGGGTTTGAAGGAAGACGAGGGTATTAATTGTTCGCATCCGGTAGAAAAGCCGTTTTAACTTCGAAACCTGAGAGGCGGACGCGTACGAGGCCCGAAACCACATGGACAAGAGGTTTACATTACTCCAGTATGGGGAGAGGTATTACAACTCACACTATTTGCAGGCTATACCTTTTCTAAGATAAGATGATCAGTGCAACAAAAAGTACCACTGAAGAACGAATTGAGCGAAAAAGAAAAGCAGAATTACAGTATTTGATGTCTGCTTACCTATCCTAATTCAAGTGAGTATCATCTATCTGATCTTGCCGGGGAAACCGCGCTCCAAGCATCGGATATGAAAAAAAAGGAAAACGATCTTACATACGAAATTTATTTGTACACGGATAAAGAAAAGACATCAGATCAACGGAGAAATAAATTATTGTATTAAAACGTACACCCACCTATCTACTCTGAAATACATCGAATGCAGAAACGGTAACAATGTGCCCAACCATCAGATACAAGGAAAAAGAAAGAAACAATCACAGCACGTACCGTACTGCGCAGAGGACGAAAAAGACATCGGTCCCAGCAGAGACCAGTTAGACCGCGGATGGTGTGGTTGATTTCATCCGCACATTGGGAGGCGACGAGGTACGACGCACGACCACGAGCTTGAATTTGAATGAATGTAGCAGCGATTCCTGAGCACCTGCCTACCGTCACGCCGTGATTTTCAATCAGCCTTCAAAGACAAGAAAAGACGGCTATCATCCCAAAAGCAACCCTCAGTAGAAAAAGGAGAGCCCCGACAACATATGAGGCCGGATATACAGACCGGAGACGAGCCCAGGAGGATACGAAGTCAGCCAGACGCGCAGATCGACCGTTAATTTGATCGGTATCTCAGTATGAGCTAGCATGCCTGGAAATTTGCAGTCCGGAAAAGAGAGCAGAAAGGCGGAATTGAACAGGAAAATAAATGATACGTTGGGCCGTCGAGGACGAGAGCCACCGTACATATTTTTCGGTCCAGGGTTTTGAATTATGCCAGCGCGAAATCATGAGATCAGTAAGCCGGCGAATTTCGAGGGGCCCTCGCAAGATCATCAGGGATTATTATAAGCTGATTGTATTTAGAGGAGAGAAAAGAAGCCGCCGGTATCCTGGTCTTGGAATAGCTGCGATCGAACAATGGACGAATTCCGGGCTCCAAAGAAATGAAAGCCGCGTGGCGAGTAGGCAATTTCTTTTCGGTGCGGGAATGCGGGTGCAGTGGCGAGCAGCTGCGATTTGCACGACGGAGAGCATAAGGCCGGAGCATTGAGTATCTTGAAGAATCTTTCCGGTCTCGAGCAAAATGAACGCCGAACCCAGAATTCTCGGTGCTACGGAACACCTCGACTCGGGGAGCCAGCACACCACGTTTCTGTGGAAACGAGTGTCAGACCCAGTAAAGGGGTGCGAGATCGCAGCAACCCAAGACTAACAAGACAAGTTTCAGGAGATCATCTCCTAGCCGGGCAATGCACAATTCGATTTTGACTGCCGAAATTCCTCCAATCCCCGCTGCGCGCGACGGAGTAAGTCGTTGTCGGTGGATCTGACTTTTTGCCTTCTGCTGAATCCTCCCATACCGCCTTCCCATTCCACCCACGCCCATAGTGCCTGTAGTAACAGCAACTCTATACATCCCGCTGAGCATGGAAGGAAGAGGGCGCCGAGGTTCCTCGGGATCCCCAAGGCCCGGGAGCGCGCGGGAGGCGAGCGGGCGAGGATTCACGGAGGCGGAAAGCACCCATACCGCCAGGCACACAGGAGTTGCTCGCGGCGTCGCCACACCGGGTACGGCAGCGCTGACTTTTGCACCAGGCGGCCCGCCGGAGTGCGTTTATTCGCAACGGGAGGAGGGACCGCGCGGCCGAGACCGCATTTTGCTCCGAGCGCCCATTTTCTGCACCTCAACCCCTCCTCCTTCCATCCTCATTTAGCAATTAACTTTGCCTTTTTTTTAAATGGTAATCCGCATGGGAGGAACCCCAGAAGCTGGCATTATTTTGAACCACCAAGTCGGCTGGGTATGCAGCGACCTTGCTCCGCAACGAAAGAACTCAGCGGCTGGATTACCGCGCTGCCGCGCATTTGGCGGCACACCTCCAAAACAGCTCCCTGGCACGATCGGCGAATACTCTGTCGAATATTCTATACTACCGCCGCTGCTTTGTTCCCCGATTACCGAAATCAATAACTGCTCCTTTGGGCTTTCCTCTCACTCCCACCACACCATATATGACGAAGAACAGCGACTTGAAGTGATCAAGCGGAGTTACAAGTAAAAGCCGGCGCGAAAACAAGTGCTACTGGTGACTAGAAAAATAATTTTGGTACCTGGATGACCGGCGCAGCCGCCGCGATCGGGCTAGGAGGGGCTGGCGGGTAGGTGTCAGGCCGCCGGGGTGGGGGCGGAGGACCAGGCGCGAAACCCAGCCGCCGCTCATGGTGCGGGAAGGAGCATTCTTCCCACCCGCGGTTCGACTTTGCATGGGGCGGGACACGGCTTATGCTTCCTCAAAAGCGCCGCAGTACGGAGCAAGCGGCGCGATCTCCCTCCCTCCCCTGCGGAAGTCGAAGGGCGATCCCAACGCGGGGGGGGAAAACGTGAACACCGCGCCTGACCCAAAAAACTGGCCCGCGCTCTTTCCACGCCGCGCCTTCTACGCACGGGTGTGGTGCACGTACCACTTGCGGGCTTCAGGCCCATCCGCGGCCCGCGGCTAATCTCGACGACTTACCACTACCTCTCGCCTTTACACCGGGTCCCCGCACGCCGTGTTATTCCCAGAAATCGGCGCATGAGTCGACGGAGTCGCGTGGGGCGGGAGGATGACAACTCCGGGGTCCACCGTTACCACGCTTGTACCTCGCCACGCGGCGCAGCAGGACGGAGGGGCGCGGGACGAGGAGGAGGAGGAGGGGGGAGGCGGTGATTCGTCTGCGTCGGGTCGGCACTCGCAGGCCGGGTCAGGCGCGAGTTACGCGGGCTACTCGGGGACCAGCTACGCGAGTTATAGTGGTGGTGCGTCTTATTCATTTTTTATCTTCGTTTGAGCGGGTGGCGGTGGGCGTTGGAGGCGTCGGCTACAGCTCCGGCGGTAGCGCGGGCGTCTGGGCCAGGTGGTGCATTCGTGGCGGCAGGATTGCGCTCCTTGCTGCTCGCTGTCTCATGCGCTGTGGAGCTTCGCCCGCTTCGCCACTTGGCGGCTCCACCCTTTTCGTTGCACTCCGCTTTTCCTTTCTCCATTCTGCGTCAGCCAATCCGAGCTAACGTGATTCCAGTACCCTCATCACCGCCGTCTTTGAACGCCTCCAGCACGAAAAAGAAGTGGTGGCCCTCTCCCTCAGCGGCGGAATGCCTGCACGTGAAAGGCTGGACGAGCGACGCCGGGGTGGGGATGTATCTTGTAAGAGCTGGAAGACTTACCTCGCGAAACGGCTTTGGGACGAGTTGGTGGTGGAGGTCGTCTTTCCTTTTTCGTGTTTTCTTCCTTCGAATCGTCTCGAATCGTATCGTCGATTTTTGCATGAAGTCGATTTTATTTCCTTTCTTGGACCCTCCACTTTTATCTGTGACGACTCGGTGGCGATTTGCCACGACGTTTTCGTCCGATACGCGTTTCCCCAAGATCCTTCTTTCTCATTCGCTTACTCACTTTTTCTTTCATTTTGGCGAATGGCGGGGCCGGGAGCACAACCACGACTACCCTTTTGGGACGCCTCTTTTGCGCAGGGTTCGCTGTTCTCGGGAGAACGGCTGGGGAACGAGGAATAGGTTTGGGGAGGTATATTCGTGGGTTGTTTTAGAAGCGCACCCTGCCGGTTTGGGCAGGATACGACTATTTTTGGTCTTTGGGCGTTGGAGAATGCGAGGAGCCGCTTGTCGATTTTTCTTGAAGCAGAGATATACGGGAAGCGCGGACGGGAGAATGTTTTGGATGTTTGCACCTGCGTCCCTGGACGCGCTGCGCGAGTTTTCCGAATTTTAGGATGGTGAGGAAGTGCGGGGTGCAGGGAGGGATCTTTTCTCGAGAACGATGACCATGAGCGTCAGTGGGGGCGGTGGTATCATTGCGGGTGTTGTGGGCGTGTGCACCTGTACTTTCAGGCCGATTGGAGCGCGGCCCGATTTTTTAGACTTGGAGGTTGCTCTGGGAGGCGGGGAGGCGAATTTTCTCAAGAACGGTGAACGTGGGTGGGGAGCAGGCGCGGGGTGTGGGCGCGGGTGCATTGGACGTATGCGCCTGCGTTTTCGGGATGATTTGGACAAGGGCAGATTTTTGGGCCGAAGGGGGATTCCCCATTTATTTATTTAGTTCATCACTCATTTTCCCCCGGATGTGGGTCCGCCGTCCGTCCGCTCCTTTTCTTTGTTTTTCTATCTGTCCCTCTCTTTCTCTCCTCCCTCTATCTTTATTCCCTTGTCCCCTTGCATCGCTAACTCGCCTTCACAGAACCTCCCCTCCACCCCACCGCACCAGCTCCCTTCCCACCCCCCAATCGGACCGTGCACGCTCTCCACGCCCGTCTCATTTCATGGTTCCTCGACGCGCCCGTGGCGCCGTTCGGCGTGCACCGCATGGCGCTGGCGGGCAAGGCCGCGGGGGAAGGATGTAGGGGATGTGGTTTGGGCCGAGTGCGGCCGCTAGTGCTCTCCGGGTCAGTCCCCGTTCTTCCTCCATCCTCCTTGTTCTGTGCCGCGTCGTTTGCTGACTTGACGTTGCAGGATGCTCGTCGATGCCTCCCCGACATGCGGCTTTGGCGTCTCGGTCGCCACCGACAGCATGCTCTACCAGAATGAAGTCTTTGCTGCCTGGCATTCCCCCTCCTAGGGTTAGAACCCCTAGTCCTCCTTCGGCCCGCTTCCCCTGTCAGCTGCGTCGTCCGTCTCCTCTTCGCACGGACACGGCTCTTCCTCCTCCCACCGGGGCTCGTCGAGGGGCAAAGACAAGGAGAGCAAGGGGAAGGAGAAAAGATGGGGTGATAGACCCGTGTTACTGCTGCTGGGGATTCGGCTGGGGCTGGACGGCGTGAATCCGATTTATTATGAGACGGTTAAGGTATGCCTGTGTCTCATCCTCCTTCCCTTGCTTTCCTCGTTATCTTGTCTTGACGCTAACGCACTTGACAGCGCCTTTACACCTTCCCGCAAGACGTCCAGCATCGCAGGCGGTCGTCTCTTATCGTCGTATCACTTCGTCGGCGTACAGGGCAATGGGCTCTTCTATCCCGTCCGCACTGTTCGTGGCCGGAGGGGCCTCTGCGGCCATTTATAGGCGAGGGGGGTGGGGGTTCCGAGATCTCCCGGGCACGCTACCTCACCCTCGTCGTTGTCCCATGGACACACCTAGCCATCCTCTTCGCATGCGCACTCACACGGGCACGGGCAGGAGCGACGTTCGCTCAACCCCGAGGCAGCGTACGATCGCGGCAGCTGGACGAACCCCGAGTCTGGGTCTGAGTCGAGCTTTGCGCGGTGGGTCGATGAGCCTGAGCTGGTGAATGCACGCGTAAAAACGCAGTCGCGGGGTCGATGGTCCCGAGTTTGGGTATACACTGATGACGAAGAACCCGACTCGTCACATCGTGCGCCCATCCACCCCTCCCGTACCTCGTCACACCCCCGCCTCCCACGACGGGGAGCGAGAACGCCACCAGCGGTGTATGATGGGCAGCGTGGAGGTTACTACGCGCGTGCGTAACACGGCGGCAGAGATGCGCACCTTCCACTGCAGAGCGGGTGCGCAGGATGCCGATGAGCGGGCTGGATCCGAGTATGCTACTTGGCTTCTTTGTGTGCCGTGATGAGCAAGTGCAGTGGGTGGATTTGCGGAGACGTGATCAAGGGAGGTGCGTTCCCCATCTTATTCCTCCCCGCTCTTTCTGTGTTATTGACGTGCCTCCAGCTACCGGGAGATCTTTGCACACTCCAAGACGAGCCGCCGACGCGGCCTGCGGTGCGGACGACGGTGACGCAGAGCGACATGCTCAGAGAAGGCCATCTCGAGACCCCGAAGAGGAGGGCTGACGGTGGGCGTCAAAGCGACGACGGGGAGGTCGACCACCTCTGCACGCCAACCACAGCCCCCGCAGTGCCACATCTCCGAGTATCGCACGTCCCCGGCATCGACGCGTTCCCATTTCGCGCACGCCCACCACGGCGCCAATTCCACGACGCATTCACGTGTCGACGGGAGCAACAAAGCAACAGGGCGGCGAAGCTCTGAGTCGACGGGAAGAGGACTCGGTCCCGCCTCACACTGCTCCCAACGCAAAGTGCTTTGACTTGGAGGTCACCGACGAAGAGTATGAGCGCGGTGGCGCACGCAGCAATCGGGGAGGCGTGGCTGCGGAGGCGCTCGGGGGCTAGGGTGAAGCAAGGAGAGGATTTTGGATTTAGGCCAGAGGATGATCGACATCAGGGGACGACTAGTCTCGTCGGGATCCGGCGCCGCCGCCGCCTGTACCGAAGAAGGGGCGCCGTCGTCGAAGGACAAAGGACAAGGAGAAAGAGCAGGAGAGGGAGTGGGAAAAGAGAACAAGACTGAAGGGCAAAAGAGCAAGAAATAGACGCCCGTGCCGGTGCAGCGTGCACATCCGTTCCCCGTGTGTCGGCGGAGGATGGCGGGCGGACGGGGGAGCGGACATCGCCAAGGGACCGCGAACGGAACATGACAAAGTGTTTCTGCCGCGGTAAGCAGGGGCGGTGCCAGTGCCGGTGCTGGCGTGGGCGGGCAAGCGGATCACACCGCGCGGGCGCGATGGCGGGCGGACGCAGAGCGGGGGCGTGCGCGGGATCCTCACGGAGGACTGAGAGCGTGCGTTTCACTCACAGGCTTTTTGTTATTTCTTTCGGCCTCCTCCGCGTCCGTCTACATCTTCTACCTCATTCATACTTTACTTGATGTGCATTAACGATCATCCGATTCCATACTCTCATTCCGTGTTTGTCTTGTATATTATATCTCATACATCTCTTTTCTACGTATTCATCGGCATCGGCTCGTTTATTCGTTCAGATTGTATCTACATTTCATTTCCTGGTTCCGCATGCACTGTCCGTATACATCTTCGATACCCTGCAATTATCTATTTTTATATCATGTCTTGTCAATTCCAATCCCATTTCTGTGTCACTGCATTAAACCCTCTTCTGCAGGTTTCTGAATCATCGACTTGAATGTGTCAAATTTTGGAGGCTAGCTTCGACTTACCTGGCTCGAGTTTAATAGAGGTTCCACAAAATTACAGTTTTACGCGTTTTACGCACAGTGAATGGCGGTAATTGAATAATTTAACGAATAGAGGGAACGAAGGACGAGAAAGCAATACACAAAATATCTAGTAGCCCCTCTGGAAGCTCTTCCTCCTCCAACTCAATTTCGCGAGAGACACGGGGACGAGGTCGCAGAGCGAACAGCAGAAAGTCGTGCAGCAGTCCCACATCCACCCGTCGATGCCCGTACGCTGGCGCGTGTCGCCCGCGGAAGCACTATTGCACTAGAATAATCGTCGGACAGCGGGGAGGCTTGGGCTACCTGCAGAATCCATTGCAATCCGCACGATGCGAGCAGGCAATACCCGGAACAGCTGCCACTGCAGCAGCTTCCACCGTCACCATCCGGCCAGCCATTCGGAGGTTCAGGTAGCCCAGGCGTTGGGTGTTTTAACAGTACACGATGCTCGGGCACCGGAAATGCATGCGACCTATGAAAAGCGAAGTATCGGCGATAGCCAACGAAGAATGACAACAATCGAAGCGGACGGAACTGGGGAGAAACGATACATGTGCCGAAATCCTCGAAGCGCCGGCAGAGACCGTGACTCCTCGCGCTTTCCGTTGCTGTCGAAAGGCTTCCCACGCGTTGCGGTTCCCTAGAAACAAATCTGCATTCCTAAACAGTCGGTTTGTGCTCTGCGATTGATAAGGCTGCTCATTTGCTGTGGTGATGAATATTAGTCGTCAACGATGCGTTATGCAAGAACAGAAACAACAAATCAAGTGTAGGCAAATGAAAAAAAGGTGTGCAAAAAAGGGGAGGGAGGGAAAGGAGAAAAAAAACGCAGATCCAGGGGGATTGTCGGGCGGCCTTTAAATGAACAAAGACTGTCTGGCGTTTTGATGAATGGTTGAATGGGGAGACGGCGCTTGTTTGGCGCACGCCAGGTTTTCCCAGGTGATCGCGCCTGACCTATTTATACTAAGCGGCTAAGCGCCCGAGTTCTCGGGTTCGAAGAACCGAGTCAATGCAAGCGCTCGCAATGCGCAAAAACCGGTCGACTTGTCGCCGAAAGGACAAGAATCGCCCAGATTCCAGGAACAAACACGGGTGACCGTAAGACCGCTTGGTTCTTTGTTCTGGACTGACGGGTACGTTACGACGCGGGGGCTGCTCAGACCCACAAAGGAAGCTTTTCTTTTCCATGGTGTCCAAGGACTATGGTTCAGGGTTTCCTCCCTAAGGCATATATTGCGTTTCCAGCACTGAATACAACTGCGATGTGCTGGCCAATAAAAAAAAAGAAAAGGAAAATCTGGCCAACTGTGTCGTGAATATCCTCAGAGAATTTCCCAGGCCCAGAAAACGGCGACGCACGGGCGTAACAGCCGGTGCCAGGCAAAAAGACCGAGCGGCTTCATTGCGGGCCCGTTTCATGGAACGTTGTCTGTTTGATTCCCGACGGACAATCTACCCACTTCTTCGACGATAAGGATCTTCAGCGCATTGCTGTGTGTTTGAAAGGCAATTGCGAATGAACGGCGTCGTCCGACACATGTGCTAGCAAATCAACTCTTCAGACTTTCAGGCCAGCAAGCTCGAAGTGAAGATTGAATTCTTGAATTCATACGACGCTCTCGGTGAAATTTTGGGTGAACGCAGGAAGCCTGGGAGGAAGAATAAAGTGGAGTGACTTACCGCTGGTGCCATGGCAACGGAATATCCGTCATCGCCGCACTCGGATGACGGGCCGTCCTCCGCACTCTCGCCGCCCACCTGCAATGACGGTCAACCCGAGCATCCAGCCTTCGCTTTGAGGCTTTGCGCGTTCCATTCGTTGTATCCCCGGCGTCCATCCATCGATCCCACAAATGTAACAACTAAGCTTTTATGCCATGAACCCACCTTAACGTGTGCCCTTATGTGGCTTTCCGTTTGCCTTTCATCGAGGTCGGACACTTCTGCAGATGTTTTTTAGAACGCCAGTATTCAATTTCCACCTTCGTTGTCTTGATCGACCGCCTCTGTCGCAGTTCCGTTGCTTCACTGGGATATCGGACTCAACTCCTGTTCCCGCTAGGGGCCCACCCACGCCTTTTTGGAATCCCTTGATCTGCGCTTCTGCGCTTTTTCATTTTCTCATCCTGTCAAGTTCATGAAGCATTCTTTCCCCACGAACGAGATTCGAATTCCTACGCTGTTATTCCTGCTCCCCGGATCTCGGGTATCGCGGCGCACATTTGTACTCTTCGTTTCGCTCTCTTCCCCTGTGGCACAGACACCTGAGTTCTCGGTCGTCACAGTATTCGAGCCTCCAGTCCCCAATACACGGCCGCAGGATGGCTGTACGATTCCTGGCGTTCGGAGCTAACGCCAATAAAAATACATGAAACTCAATGTCCCTTTAGCCTTCCTCGCACGGGGCTGGGTGAATATCCCTTATCACGTGTGGTGTCTTTGAAATCCACGATTTCTTCCCCGCAGTAGTTCTCCCTGGACCCAACGTGATACCCTCTCTGTGGTGTCTCTCCAATTGCCCGTCTCCTCTTGACCTCCCCGTCTATCGTCATAAACCCTCCCTGTGCCTCTGTCGCACATCTCGGGATCTCTACAACCTGTGTCATCATTCCCAAACCGAAAGAACCGAGTCTGGATTGTCTTTGACGCTTTTCCCCGTCCGTGTCGATGTCGCCTGCCCTCATCTCATATTCTTCAAGCGCATGGAGGAAGGCTGTCCCCATCTCATACCAGCTTCGTCTGCTGAAGCTGGGTTCTTGTCTGTGCCGGGAAAATTGGCATAACCTCTCTACCAGGTATGCATGTACATGACGCAGTATAACCTTCTCCTGTCCCCTGACAAAATCGATAAGTCTCGACAGTTATCAGACCGTAGTTGTCAAATCCACAGCCCCTAGTTTGGATCTTTTCCGCCGAAGGAATAGAGAAGACCATCTGCCGAATGGGGGTTGTATCTATATGAAGGCTGCAGGCTAGCTCTGACTGGAATTCTTTGATACGAGAGCTCACTGTGTCTCTGCGCTGCATTCCCACACTCCCTGGCACAAACAGTGACTTGAATGCTGCACAAGGTCCTATTTTGATTGCTCTGACACGACCCCCGGAATCTATAAGGTCTTCCTGGATACCCGTTGGCTGTACATGCGGCTTCGCTTATTCGCTACATATCGCCTTCAGCTCTCCGTCCATGTCCGCTCAGACTTCTGCTCTCGCCCGCACCTCGCCATCAGCGCGCCCATCGTGCGGTTCCTCGCGCCGGCATTGGGAGACGCTGGGAGCTGCGGCCGGAGACCTTGTTTCGGCAGCTATGATTGTGAGTACACTTCACAGCATGAGCTTAGCCACATATTGAGTTGTCCTGGGGACATTCTCGCCGCCGTCCAGTCTCAGGTTATGGTAATTTCGCATCGGTGGATCTTCAAATTGTCTCGAAATCGCTCCTAAACGCGAAGCTTGACCCGTGACTCTCTGCCTTCCTCGGCTGCTACTGTCCACGCTTCTCCAACAACATATGGCCTCGTCGGCAGGTACAAATTAACGCTATAGATGATCCATCCTGCGCAGTTGGTGAAGAAGATAGACGTCCTGAACTCGATTGATGTACGTGTGTGTTGACATTCTTCCTTGTGGATTGTTATTCCGGCGCGTGTACGCGAAAGTCGACGCGCGCGGCTTCCATTTGGCAGTGGCAATTGATGCATGGCGATTACGTGGTAGGATTGAGCCGCCGCACGGAAAGTACGGACTCTCCCCGTATTTCACGCTGTGCTCGAATCCGGCAATCCAAGAGTTCATTATTAGTGAATTGACTACTAGGCACACCAACGGTTCACTTCATCGGCATTATTGACTGGCAATGTAAATTGAGACATTTCGCGAATTGATTTGAACAAGTACAAAACAACTTGGATGTGAAACAATATTAATAATCCTGTCGCTTGGTCTTTCTTCAGCAAGTGCTTCACAAGCTATGGGGATTTAATTTTGGCTTCGCCGTGGTGCTATTCGGTTGCTCTTTTCTTCTCAAATTTCCAAGCGTGGGTTTGGCAATCCCGGCGTTCCAGTTGCCTAAGCCCGGGTTCCCGGATTTATATAATAGTGGAAGATCGGACTTCTTGAATTATCCTTGGACATGAATGGCGCATTTCTTAAAAAAGCAGATGCTTTTCCCTCCCAGAGTTAGTATGCAGACTTGGTTAATCTATTATGTTGCGTAGAGAGTTCGTTACACGTGGGTGTGTGGCATTAAGTCCGGACGGGGCTACATCCGATAGAAAATACAGTGGGGGAACACCATAAATCGATTTGTTACGGAATTGTCTTGTAATTTTTTATCGCCATTTCCAGTGCGATTTGTCACCAAAGCATTATGCTCAGCCAAAGTTCAGATTTAGCAGGACTCAGTCACTGCGGTCTCCCTCAATTCGAAGTCCTTCGGATTCACAAGCGCGCCATGATATTGCGGATCCTGAAAATAATTGGCGACAAAGTCTGTAAATTCTACCAAGCAAGCTGGGTGGCGTACCACGATGATATTCCTGCCCTCCGAGTATGAGAAATCGTCCGCAACCGACCAGTAGTTATCCTTTGGCTTTAAAACGCTCGGCGTAAAGTCAGTCGGTATATCACAACCCCTCGTTTCATTGATGCACACAAAATCGGATTTTTGTCATCAAGGGGACTACGATCCGGAGGCGCCGCCGAGAGAAAAGGGATGATACATTGGAGTTGTGCATAAATACAGAGGCTCGGGCATGCAGCAAAAGTTTGTCCACATAGAGGTGAATTTATTATGATGTGCGGTAAGACGAGAAAT
>JACAZH010000136.1:0-14672 GCA_014462675.1 Mycena sanguinolenta | reverse complement strand
GGAATCACTCCTCCCTAACACTACGGCCCGCATAGCTTTGCGCATCGCTTTCGCTAGAGATGTTGTTCAGCCTGGACATAAGACGGACGACGCACCCGGAGTTAGGATCCACTCTATGGCCCCGTGTCTGGACATGGATATACTTCATGCACGAAACACCTGGAACATCTTCCTGGCTCGATCGCATTGACGAAGATCATGCTGTATTTCCTGTTTCTGGTCTTCGTCCAACAAAACTTCAATCCAATTCGTGATTCTCCGCCTGTAACTTCGACGCCCGGGTTCAGGGTTGTCGTGAGAAAGGCGTGGGCCTTGCTGCTTTCAATGAGATCATCCAAGGAGGGTTTCGAACTCTGTGTCAAATCCATCGCGCTTCTGCTTTGGGAATTGGACTTCACGGACCCCATCCATTTCGCGGAGTTGGTTGATGGCGCAGGAGCAGACCTGGGAGATTTGGCCCGCTTTTCAGCTGAGTTATTAAATCACGCCGACGCTCAGATTCGCTTGCTCTGTTTGAGCGGCGTCGTGGGTTTGATTATGGGGATTTCACCAAGCAGCCCGCGGTCGATACTTCCCTACGGGGGAAATTTGTCGAAACGCTACGCCAGCATGACTTCATATCCGTATTCCTGGCCGCAATGGATGCTCTTGTGGACACTGCTCCAGCGGCTTCGGTGGCGGCCCTCTGGTTGGATGCGCTGCAACAACTGTTGCATGCGCCGTGCGCATATCAATGGTTTCCAGCTGCCATCCGAGCTGGTCTTCTTCAGACAATGACACGTTTTTCGCTCCGATTTCCGGTGGGCCTCGACAAGAACTTCAGATATCTGCTCAAGAAACTCCTGCCCCACGGCATAGTCTACTACCACGTCGTTGCGGCAATCGCTGAAACTCTCGAGGAGCTCACGGAATTTTGTCATCGCGAGGAGTTTGAAGCCTTGGAAATATTTGATGACTGGCTCCGGTTTCTACATATCGCCGAAAGGCGTGTCAAACTAAGGCGGGAACTCGATGGTGCCGCAACCCTGGAGGCGTACGATAATGCCAAGGTAATTTATTGTCGGTTGGGCGGTTCAGCTTTAACAATTAATAGTGCGGAGACCTCAAGACCAGATCACAGTCTTAACGATGCCGGGACCAACAAAACTCGACACGTACGAACATTCCAGGCTCGGTACATTCCATCTCATGCACGGCACATGTACACAAGCCCGGCACATTTGTTGGAAATATGCCGTGTTTTTGACGGAAACCCGGCACATTTCCAGAATGGGCAATGTGCCGACTTTAGCCGCGACTATCACGAGATCGCGTGTAAACACGGTCCCGTGATGCCATGCTGATCGTGTGCAATTGCAGAAGACTTAGCGAGTTGTAGCAAGTGACTAATTAGGAAGCGCGGACTTGATGAGAACCAACATCAACGGTTCACATCAAGACCGGCACGGGGTAAGGACGAGAATTCTACGATGTATTGATACAAATTAAAAACAAGAATTCTAAGATGTAAGTATATGATACTGTAGTATTTCGTTCAATTCGTATAGTCACGCATCACATGGCCAAAAACCTACGAAAATTCTCAGTCACTCAGTCACAAGGGCGATTTCACTGGCAAACCCGCCATTCCAAGGGATTCCTAAATTGGTTGAGCAACCGATTGAATCCATCTTTGGGACGGAAACTTGTGCGCGCCGTGGTCGCCATTTTGATGTGCCTTCCACGTGTTGGCAATGGGGTGGATGAGGTGCAAGAGAAAAAAATCGGCAGACATGACACGTGTCCTTTCCCAAGCGACTACTGTACCGATGTTCGGTACATTCCAAAACGAAATATGCCGCCTGTCCCTCAAAGACGGTACATTGATGGGAATGTGCCGAGTTCAAGAATGTACCTACGTTCCGAGTTTTGTATATACTCTAACGATGCTCGGGGTGCAACTCCGTCTATTATTGCAGCCGAAAGTGTCAGATGGTGGATTGGAGGCGTGACGGCCACCGCAAACACTGTGGCTCCAACATGATGTTGTGTCTCGGTGCGCTCAACCAACCTTGAATCGCTTCGTGCCTCATATAATGAACCTCATAGCTGATTCACGCGATTGTATCCTCGGGTTTCGCGAACGACAGTTCATGCGCGCACTGGTACAGAACGACTACCCTAAGGGGAATGGACTTAGGGAATGGAATGGGCGCGAACTGGACATATCTTTTGTCGCAGGCGAAGCGCAGTGATGGATGTATGCAATTGCATGTTATGCGTGTCTCGGAGGGCACCAACACACGCCTCTGAGTGATGCCGCTGCGAACGAGTTCTTCCCAAGTCTACGACGCCATTCGTGAGCTTGCGGAAAGATACCGCTCCATGGGCTATAATGAAAAGGAACATGCGGACAAACTCGCGGCCATTTTGGAGGACGCAAACGACTCGAATCTGGTGAGAATTCATTAGTGATCCATAATAAATTATGGTACACCCTTTCGCCCAGCAACGAGTTTGCTCCCAACCATAGATCTCGACTAATTTGAATATCAAAATGATATTACATTCCATTTACGAGACAACATCAATCTCAACTCCACATCACTGTACACCGAGAGCGTGCTCTAGGCAACAGACATCGGGTATCCGTCGCTGTAGGCAGGCTTTGCGCAATGGCAGGTTTCAAATATCGAAATGGATGGCGAAAGAACGGAATGGAAGCGCAGAACATCAAAACCAGACAACAGGAATGAGAGGTTTCAAAAGCAGTTGAACAGGATAATATCCGTGCAACACGAAACGGGAATGAGATCGAACGGCAGAAGGAAACCAAGGAAGATGAGAGAAGGGCGATTTCAAGACGTGCAGAGCGAGTAAGTAAAGTCGTCAGTTGAGATTCGTATTTGTTCCAGCTATTCCTTGAGGAGGCGGCGCGACGTCGAGATAACAGCACTTAAGCGATGCGTCGTCAAGGATGAAGAAGAGGAAGCTTGTCCAAGCCACGGATTCTGTCGCGCGCGCGAACCGCAGCAAGGCAGAAATACACGAGGTCGCTCGATACCGGCACGAGGGACCTACTGACTGGGTGTCGTGGACTTGTAATTCCGCAGATTCAGGCTGGGCGAAGCAAGCGCATTCCCGGCGGGGAAACGAGGACGCGACGAATTTTGGCTCTGGGAATAGGAGGTGGAGGTGAGAGGGCGAGAACCAGAGACGGGGCGACGCCGGTATGATTATCTTTGGAAATAAATCCAAATGGCTTGGGCTTATACGAGGAACACGATGACAGCCAAAGACTGACACAAGGTTTCAACAGCGGATGTGGTTGCGGAGCCTAGAACTGAAGAGCATAAAGTATGAGTCATGAAAGTATGGGGAAAACTAAATAGACCTCATTCTGTGACCAACGATCGTACCTCACGAGGTCCCAGAGACTCATACTTGAATGGTCCAAGGAGGGAAATAAATTGAGATAAACAGCCGTGTGATAAGAAACTGCGATAATCAACGTCGAGGACGGGGGGTTGAGCGTATAGCATTCAGGACAAGTACCACAGCTAAGAACCGACGGGCCCAGCCGAACAATATTGTGCATAGGTCAAGACGCAAGCGAACAATAATGGCAAGAACCGAAAATCGAATATCGACGGTGATGTTAAAGTAGCTGGATCTGCTTCATCAGCATGGCTTCAAACCGCGGAGCCGACACCGGAGGGGATTGAAAGGTTTCGTGAACAGAATGGTGTTTTTTGAGAACGGACGCCTGAGCACAGTACGACAACCCAGGCTCTGGAGAGCGTTTATAAGTCCAGAAAGCGGGAATAGATCGCAGTTTGAACCACCTGGATTCGTTGCGAATATTGGGAAAAAACGCAGCGTCGGCCATAGATTCTAATCTATTAGGGTGTATCATAGTAGCGGATTTCGGCAGATTTCGAGGCGGATTTCGCCCTCATTCCAGATTTAGCCCTGATTTCGAAGCGAAATCAGCCTCAAAATTTTGCCGAAATCTGCTCCTGTGATACACCCTATTAGAATTAGATTGGAAGCCTAGACCAGAGAATTCGGACGAGTCCAGGAGTATAAGCGGTAAGATCGACACCAGATCGAGAGTGCGCTTGAACGGGGTTGACGGGGAACAAACCGCGAGGCGACCGGAGAGCGGTGGGATATTCTATGGACATCGAAATGGGAGGCAATTGAGCGCTGAAGAGGAATAATGAAGACAGGCGAGCACAAGACGCAAATTTTTCGGACTTTGAGCCAGCGTGTAACGCTCGTTCATTAAAAATTAAATTGTTCCGGTGAATCCTTTCAGGGGCGGCGGGAGAACGGAGCGCAAAATCATGAATTGCTAATAATCATGGGCAGCGTCAAAGGTGGAGAGGAACAAAGTTTGTTGAAAGGTTTTCGGGCGTCCAAGCAAAAGTTATGTACTTGGATCCATACAACGGATTTATGGATTCACCGGAAAAGGTATTGTGCACTTTGACTGGGCGAATGTACGAGTGCGATGGGTGGGGCAGAGCAGCGACAAAAATTTTATCTGTTGCGAAGTCAAATTCCAATCGTGATTGCACCGCAAAATGCGTCGAGTTCGTGTGGGAAAGACATCCAACTTGAAGTTAAGCGAGGGACGGGTCGAGGGAAGGATCCAAAAGATGATTGTTTATAGTGCAAGGCTGGATACGGTAGGATGGTAGGCCGAAGCCCGGTTGATTGCACTGGTAAATTCTCAGCAAATACTTGAGAGAATTCCGCGAGGCAAAGTTGCCCGAAAAGGAGAAAGCAGGACGACGTTTGAGAAAGATTTGCAAGTATGAGTATCTCACGAAGACGCAAAAAGAGGGAATGTGACGCCGACGGCATTTGTGTCATAGGTGAAGCTGGGACTTTGACGAAAAGTCCAGACAAGGCCAAGACGAGAATATATGCTTGAAGCTGCCAGCAACTGATCGCGATGAACTCAAGCTCGGGAGAAATTGAAGACATAAGAAGCACTGAGAGGTATATTTCTTTGATTTGACGAGTCTTTGAGGCGGCATACACCACCAAACTGCCGTGATGTCCTTAAAACGTTTCGCGCCTAATCACGAGAGCACAACGGCCAAATGTCTAGAGGACGTGACCTGAGCTCCGTCGGATGTTTCGGACGTGAATTGTTTGATCGGTTTCTGATGCATGCTGTCCAGGAGAGGTCCAGCCCAAATATCCTGGAAACATCCTCGCTTATGTCCCACAGATATCCGCCACTGTGGTCATATCTATGTAGTTAGCCATATGCCAGAAGCACTTGAGATACATATTCCAAAGGCAGATCAAATCTCACTCTAGTCTCTTCGGTCTCTTTGTCGATGCTCAGAAAAATAATGGTAATGGGCAAAAATCATATATATTCAGAACTATAATTAATCCAGGTCAGGTAATAATAATCTGGACGCTGCTCCAGTGGTCTGCTGTCGTCGCCAACAATGCCGATGCAGCATCATGGTCGAGCGACAACTGGACACCACCGTGTTGACCATAGACACGAACTTCGAGCACCGAAAGAAATTGCAGTTATCTGAGGAAGATATTAGCCAGATGTGCGTCAAAGGAGTGAGCAGGCTTACTACTACTAAGTACATTGCGCCGTATTCAATGCCTATATCTAGACAAGCATGAGCCCTGAATGTCGCTTGATTCTCGCATGAACCTGTACTCACCCGTACGAAACATCGAGATTTCAACTCATCCCTGTACTCCCCTCCTCGCCCTGCTCGATCCAACTGCAGCATGCAAGTCCACTGCTTTGTTCAGCATCCCGCTGAAGTGTGGTATCAGCCATTAGTGCCATGGAGACAATGCGGTCGACTTACTGAACACTGTATGCATACAAGGAACGACCCCTTGAATGACTCCTTGTAGGATAGCACTGGGTACGAAGCTGTGAGTCATGGACGTCTCCAACAAACGAGTTGTCTAACCGAGAAGTTGTCTTCAATGGAGAAGAGGTATGGGCAGTACCAACTATTAACTACTAGAGTTCTCAGTGCAAGTATATCGGCGCTGAAGGGCTTGGGAGAAACTTACCATTACCCAGGACTGTGTGGTCTACAGTCGTCTAGACTGGCTTTGAGGACAATTGAACAAATCAATAGCTTACGGGCTCACCAACTCTGCTTTAAGGCGGGAAGAGACAGAAGCACCGTGGGTGGGGTTCACAACTCGATAATCGTGAGCATCAGCAGACGCTCGAAGTGGCGAATTGGAGCAATACCTTTCGAAACTATGCATTGTCCATATGTGAATTGACTTGGACACAGATGAATATGTGGCAGTTGGAAGCCATGAAAGAAAGGAAACAAGGGAATGCGCGAGGAGAGGTGACGGCAAAGGACAAGATGGTTCGTTTTCCTGTGTGTACCCGAGTTTGTCAAAAGCTCCGTCCTGCCTTTTGGGCCAGTCTGAAGTCAGTCGAGCTTCGTCGTCTGCGTTGCTTTGGAGAATACGATGTCATATAAAATATTTACAGAAAAGTATAAGTACTGTAGAGAACCATATTGTAACTGTGTATCTATTTGATGGATAATTTTTAAAAGTCAGTTTCCACTCATCTCAAGACTGGCACGTCTCCATGGCTGTATTAACCGTTGACAGCCAACCTTCGAGGTCCGCCATGAGCGTAATTGGGAGCGTATTATCAACTGGTCCGTAGAGTCTGACATCAGCTTGATATTTCGTGTCCCACAACCTTTTATAAAAAACTGTGAGGATGCCTGGCAGGAGCGAGAACAACACTGACCGCTGTCTGTCCGCAGAAGTGAAAGAGTCGATGTAATAGACTGCCAGCTGGTCGTCCACCGCTTTCCAAAAGCCATCATCTTTCTCCTTGTCCTTCACATTCTCTTTCTCGAAGTCGTCCGGCTGCGCTGGCTGGTCCGATGCTTGACCTTCCGGAACGGGGGGCCGTGGTCTACTCGGCTTCTTCTTCTTTGTCGGGTTTGCTTCGCTGTAGCTGACAGCGACGCTGCGCTGTCGCAGAATAAGAATAGCGGCAGATAGATCAATGATGCTACTTACCAAAAAAGCTATACGCTGATAGAGTGCGGCCGTGGGTTGCGCAGGTGAGGTGCCAATACAGGTACGCGTGAGTGTTGCAATGTCCACCTTACTGCCCGACAGGCTCTCCATGATCTAGAAAATGTATCTATCAATGGACTCGAAGAAGTATCGAAAAGAAACTCACAGCAGTTTTGATAAGGTAGCGCTTGTCAGTTAAAGCTTTACCCAAAACCTTGAGAAGGACATCGCAGCGACCAGTTTCATAGGCGGGGGGCATATCCGATACACCGAGCGAACGCATGGCAGCCTGGAAGTAGGTATTGAGTGAGTAGTTCAAATACTGAAGCTGAAAACTGTCTACCACGATGCTCTTTGCAATTGTAGGGTTGCCTTTGTTACTATTGCGGTAACATCTGGCTTTCGGAGACAGAAGTGCGACATGTGCATAGTCTTGACAAAGTTTCTAGTTTCACGAAGACTGAGCAAACGGCAGTGCATTCAGATTGATGACCTACTGCAAGGGTATCCGGGAGCTTGTACCTTCTTTCTTGATCTGCCTTGATGCCTTGTAAAAGGTCGCGGCATTGAAGGGCCACAAGTGCGATCTGGAATAGATGCCGCATAGGATTGCGTGTCTAAATTCCATAGTGAATTAATTGCACGGTTGGTATCATAGAAGAGGTTAGGCACACCTTCAAAAGATGTCCGCGTCAATGTCAGACGCGCCGGTGAGATTCTTGTGCCGTTTAAAGGCACGTCCTTGTTCGACAGTGTAAGGGAGATTAGGGTTATCTGGGTCCAAGGTTTGTAATGAAAGCTCCTCGTTGTCTTCTATTTCGTCGCGTGAACGGATGGTGCCTCGTGGGGACCCGGGCACGCCATCGAGGTCACCGTGACTAGTGCCCAAGTTGTCGAGAGAGGGTGTTATCAAATTATTCTGAGGAGCAAGCTGGAGGAGGATGTCACGGAGCTCAGCAGCTTGCTGGAGCTGCTCGGCATTGAGTGGTGCCATGATGAAGGTGAGGAGCAGAACGATTTTTTGCAGAAACAGCTTTTAAATGTCACAGGGCACCTGACTGTGACAAGCGTGTCGATCTCTCAAAATCGTAACTTCCGACGCAGCTTGAGAACACCATGTCACGCAAGAGAGGCGCGAAACAAAAGGACTTTGGACCAGGTATAAATCAGCTTCTCAGCAATTTTCAACAAATTTATAACTCACTTGTTCTGGATACATTTAAATAGATTGTGTCGAGGCCGGCGACAAAGTTTATTGTCGTATTTGCCACATTGCATCAGGGGCGGACCTACCATCCACAATGAATCGAAGCTCTTGGGTGAAACACTTGGCAACACCAACGCATTCTCTGAGTCTTCAGCAGCTGACAGAGGCAGAAGAAATGCAGAACAATACGCGCCGTCAATACGACGAGCTGTATGCAACACCTGCTGTCCCTCTTCGGATCCCAAATCAACCTCTTGAGTTCAATCTTCGGCAAGCTCATTTTCGACCAATTCTCCTGGACGAGGATATGAATGGTGTCAGCAATGCGGATTTCGAAGACCTCATGATGCAAGAACTTGATTCTCTGAAAGCGGGTTCCGAAGACGATTTCATGGCCCGGAATGCCGAAGCTCTGCGTCGTGAGATCGAAATACTTGAGCTGCAGCATCTCGAAGCGGAATTTGAAGGTGCCGACGATGAAACAATACCATGCATGGTGCAGGAAATACATGACAATGGCGAGGAGATGTGACCTGTATTCTGGATCCGGAAGCTAATTCGGGTGCTCTCAGATCTCTTGCATGCGAACGGTGAAGATGAAGACATAATAAATCAGCATTTTACCGGTGTTCCCGTCACTCACGACTATGCTCCCTATGGGAATAAAACAGTTCGTAGGAATGCTCTATGTGCCCAAGAGTTTGGCTGACCACCTACGTGCAGATGTGCTATTTGGATATATTAGACAATTTACCCCGTCTTCGACTTTCTTCCAGTCAATTGAAGATGATCCTCTGGATTATGGAGGCATGCGGAGCCAAGGACGTACCATCCTTCAATGCATTCCGAGCAATGCAAAAGCACATTCGCAAGATGACGGGTGTGAGAAGCGAGCCACACAAGTCCGATTTGGGCAACTTATTTTACGTGAACGACATTCGAGACTTGATCGCAAAGGTAATCTCTTGATAGCCATCTTCCATGCCGGCGAGCTGACATCCAGCACAGGATTTTGCAAACCCCGAAGTTGCGCCACATATACAGAAGTACCCGGAGGATGTGGCGGGTGGGCCGATTTCCGAATTCTGGCAAGTCAAGGACGGAAAATGGCACAATATACCACTTGACGAGCTCACACCGTCTATTGTTGTGGGACATACCCGTTTTTATGTCCACGAGGTTGCAGAGCTGTCAGATGGACGTTGGGTAATCCCCGCCCTGTGGATAGTTTGCAAGGGAAAAACCTATGCGGACTGCCAATTGATTGTGCGAGATGTAAGTGGTACCGGTGTACTTTCCAGTCCAATTCCTCACAGTTATACAGCCTGTCAATAGTTTCCAAATTCGTGCTGTTTCACCAGCGATTACCAGAATTCCCTTGGAGGATCTGTGTTTCAATCACGAAGCTCTCGAGCGACGGATCGGTACCAAAATCATCTTCCATGGTACAACAAATCACCATTGGTTCACTGGCCCACTGACAATCCTGCAGAGAACTGTCGCGAATATTCTGTGCAGATACCCAATAAATTTCGGCAGGTTGACAACGGCGAAGATCTTTTCACCGTCTGGGTTCCAGTATGGGCAGATGACGTCTCCGGTGCAAGAAGCAAGCAATATCAGAAGCATTTGAATGTGTACACCGCTAATGCAAATTTACCGGGACAGCTATTGCAACAGGAGTATTTTGTTCGCTTTGTCTCCACTTCCCCGCACGCCGGTGCCCTGGAACAATTGAAGGTTGTCGTAAATCATGTCAAGTACGTTGCGAATCAGGTTTCCCTGTTCATTTTTAATCATGGACTTAGATCAACTCACCGAGAACCAGTCCGTACATACAATGCGGACACTCAGCGCCCATGCGCATTCCGGCTCAACGTACCTGACGGGCCTGCCGACAATCCCCCAACAGGCTGAAGAATCCTCGCATATTGGCCACCATGGCAATTATTTCTGTCGTCGCTGCCATGTGGGTGGGACGAGTGAGGAGAAGGAATGTCCGGATGGCTATCACTCGTTTTACACGGTGCGTTCGGGTGACGTGTATTTGTTTCATTCCAATCAACCTCTTCCCTCAATAGCCTGGACGGCCCCGGAATGTGGAAGAGATTCGAAGTTGCGTGCTCGCTCAAATCAGGCTCTCCACATATGGTATTGCCTCGCGGGTTGAAGCACTGCAAACGTCGACGGGGACCAAAGATAAGATTGCTCAGCACTGGATTGACATTCTCATCCAGAAGGCGCGCGAGGCCCAGGCTGCTAGCCCTAGTCGGGATGTAGATGAGATTTCGACAGAGCTTCTGATTTGGCTGAGGGGAACAGACAAACGAGCCCTATAACCCGCTCTTGGACCTCCCTTGTGCATCGTATTTACATTGTATTTTGATGGAAGATAAGTGCTGACTCCTTTTATTAGTTTTCGACCCCTCCCAGGATACCCTTGTCGAAATCCCTACACACAATCCTGCTTGGCGATGCAAAATACACCTGGTACGAGTTGCACCATAAGTGGACTGCCGTGCAGCAAGATATCTTCACCATTCGCTTGCAAGGCACAAACTTGGATGGACTACGGGTACCTCCAATTCGTGCGGCATACATGATGCAGTATCGGAATGGTTTGATTGGTAAACATTTCAAGACGCTCATGCAGACCATGATATTCCATATCCATGATATCGTGACCCCGGACCAGTTTGTGCTCGTTCGCGCTCTCGGCGAGCTCGGACCCATGCTTTGGCTACCTGTGATCGATAATATGGAGGAGTATTTGGTACAGTCAATTTTTTTTTTCCGTGCTCCGTAGCTCATTTGTTCGCCAGGCTGATCTCCAGATATTCATCGACAATCTTCTCGACGCATTTGCCTCGATTGATCCCACCAAAAATCCTTATCAAGCTCAAGCTGCATGTACTTCAGCATATTATTCAAGACATTCGTCGGCGAGGCCCGGCAGTCCGTTTTTCGACAGAAGTCTTTGAATGCTTTAATGCTATTTTTCGTCTCTGCTCTGTGCTCAGTAACCACCAGGCCCCGAGTCGGGATATCGCTGCAAAGTTTGCGGATTTGGATCGTGTGAAACACATCCTCAGTGGTGGATATTGGTTTGACGAGTCACAATCAGCGTGGGTACGGGCCGGAAAGGATGTGCAGCGTATCCTTCGAAATACTCCCATCATTCAACGACATCTTGGTTGGGCCCCACCTCCATTCTGGATTCCTGGGCAGATCAAGGCTGCCGCACAAAAAAGCAAGCCAAGCTCGCTGCTCTGACAGGGGAGCAGGCGATGCTCATCGGTGCGGCAAACCCGGCCTCTATTCCACTCGACTCTGCTACTTCGTGGGTGGATGGCGTGAATGTCGCTACCACGTCGGGTGACCGCTGTATTGTAGGCTCGTGGGCTGTGTTTCGAGTCAATAACGCAAGTGTTCTTCTGCTGGGGAATATGTACTTATAATTTCCATGTAGCTGCCTGTTGTTGGACGTGTTCTCAAGATTCTTTTACCCAAAGGCAGCAAGTCAGCACAAGGGATTCTTGTTGTCACCAAGTACGATGTCGGCGAGGCCCTTCATCCCCATTACCATATGCCAATCCTGTTGCCCAATGCAGTCAGCACGCGTGTTGTTGTGCCTTCGAACGTAAATCCCCAAGTTGTTCTTCAGTGTGCACTGAAATCTTATCAATAGTCAATTCAATTTTCTTTTAACGTGCAACACGATTGTCGGGCCTGTGGATGTGACGCAAGCGGGTTACGCGTCAGATGCAAGAGCGTCAAGAATCGGATACCACAATCCACTCGATCGTGCACAAGGATGACACCCGCTTCATTATCAACACCCACGGATTCCACAATGCCGGCCTCCTGCGCAAATATCTTCCCGTCGCACTTACAAAACCCCGCCCACTTTTCCCGGATCGCAGGAAACGGCACGACGAACTGTCTGCCGTCTTGGCTGTTACTCAGAAAGCCAAGCGCGCAGCAATTCAGGAGAAGGCCGCAGCGACGAGGGGGGAAGACGAAGGCGGCGAGGGCAGGGGGCAGGGGGTGGCTGCAGGTGAGGCTCAGCCGACAGGGGCGGCAAATGGGAGCACGGAGGGGGCCCACAGAAGCGGACCCGCCATGAGATTAAGCGTAGATACATTACAGAATATAATCGAGATTCTGCGCTACACATCTGCCCACTCTGTCCGTCCATGGTCCTCCTGTGGAACGCGGCGTACGCGCGAATGCTTCACCCAAAGGGCTGTTCGAATGCGTCTGACGTGCGCAGCAAGGTCTGCATCAGCGCAGCGTTGAGGATGACTCCGGATGCGTCGAACAGGGCCAAAGACATCCTGCAGAATATTTTAGACACGTCCAGACAATGACTGGTGCGATGGTACTCACAACATCACCGCCCTGGACATCCTGGTGGATGGAAATTTGGGTGGGCATCAACGGCATTGAAATGGGGTCGATGAGACGGGTATGACGACCGTGGCCATCTTCTGAAGGTGATTTTCCAATAGTTGGGGGAGGCGCCATCGAGCACGGTCGGGGTGCCGTGATTCCCGACAGTTGGGAGCCGGGAACTGCCATCGGTGACAGTCGGGTGCCGCCGAGTCCGAACGTGCGATAAATTGGGCGCTGGGTCGGAGTCGCAAGACTATCCAAGTCATATGGACAAGTGGTGTATCCGCCAGGAGTGGAAGGGCGTGCGGCAGGGCATGCGGCAGGGCATGCGGGAGTCGGAGTGGGTGTTCCCAAAGCAGCGCGGACGAGACTGGATGCGCGAGGGAAGCAGACGGCGCGGGAGAGGTCATTCTGCGGGGGGAGGCGAGGGCCCAGCGTTGACGACAAAGGTTCTTGATATTACTTGCACTCACCATTGAGTGGTGGCCGGTGTGACAGAGCAGAGGTCGGGGGACCATCGACTTGTAGGTCCAGCGGGACGCCCGCCGTGAACGTCGTAGCATCTTGAGACGAAATGTCGTACGGACATCGTGGTCGAGATTTGGGTTATGCGTGACGAGAAACATCAGACCGAGATCGTAGTCATGACGTCGCTCCAGCATTGTCAGACTGAATGTGCTGGCAAGCTCAAATTGTATATTCTTGTGTTGATTCTACTCTATCTTTTTACAAACCATTCCTTCGTTCATCCAAATCGAATTTAGGCTGGTTGGTGGTGTAGCCAGTGAATCGTAAGCACAAAGACCGTAGCGGTGGTCGTCAAAGCGAAAGAGCAGGGGCTTTGTTTGCACCCCCGCCCGCCTTCACCAATCAGTGATGCACCGCCACATCACTATCTTTCCTCCTGCACCCACCACCAGTGCCAGCCTCCCGCCGCTTTGCTCGTTGTCTCTAGCCCCTTCGGTCTGTTGCTCAAGTATTCGTGTTGGGCTCGGGTGTGTACCGCTTGGGAAGCGCCCGTGGATTAGCTCGGGGGGGTGAGCGCTTCCGGGATTGAGGGGAGAAACGAGGAGGGCGGAGGCTCACGAAGCTCCCTTGTAGGATATAACCAAGCCCAAACTCGATTCTTTGTGCTCTTTTTACGTCCCTTCTGGCCTCAGAATCGCCCCCGGATCGACCTGACTTGGTCTTAGATACTGGGCGCTCCTTTCCCACAGGTGGGTGCTCCGAGGACCGAGAGGGAGAATCGTTCAGGCTCACAACGTCTTCGCAGGATAAAGCCAAGGCCAAAAATCGACTCCTGGTGCTCTGGTGCGTCTCCTGGCCTCGGACTGGCTCTCGGATCGAGTTCACTGAATTTCAGTACGCGGGCGCCCCAGGCGCCGAATCGTCTTTCGACCACAGCGGCCGACTTACCGTCGTCGTTACAGCCTCTCCGAAGGCCCCGATGTTAGATGCAGCCACCTTTGCCTCACGGATCCCTTGGCGGCGGCACCGGCGGCACTGGGCCCCCTGTACAGAGGGGAGGAGTTTGCTCGGGAGTGCACGGACGTATCGCAGCCGCTTGCAAGCGAGGGTGGGGAGGAAGGGGTATGTCCTTGGGTATGGGCATGGTATGCGTTGGGCAGCGGGAGCGGAATACGCCTGGGATTGGGCGGGGGATCGGTCATGCACACGCCAGCAGCAGTGGCTCGACGGCACCGAAAGCCGCGGCAGCGGTGGCAAAGCCGGCATCCTCTATGCGGGACCGTGGAGCGGGAGCGGGAGGAGGACAAGGAGAGGGGCAGATATCGTCGTGGGCGGTACGCGGAGGAACTTTGGCGGCGGGAGAGGGGGACGAAATTCGGTGTCGGTGCGGGTCGAGCATCGACGACGGCTTCAGCATCGCGTGCGATGTTTGCGGGCGGTGGTGCCTGCTGCGTGTTTTCGGGATCTCGAAGGAGAGCGTGCCGGAGGAGTGGGCTTGTTGGGTGTGTGCGCGCAAAGGTCAGTGTCCAGTTTTCTCGTATTTTATTTTCGTCGTTGT
>JACAZH010000135.1:0-18311 GCA_014462675.1 Mycena sanguinolenta | reverse complement strand
GGCAACACGCTCACGTGCCGTTTGTTGATCTGACGCCGCTTGCCGTTCCTCACCATGTTGTCCGCGAGTTGCTGAAGGTGAGTCTCATTGTAGCATTCATCAATATTGTTTCGTTCGGTCCTCGATGGCTCCCCCACCCTCACCATGGGGCAGGGCATTTATCGCCGACTTTTTTATTGTCATTGTGTCCGAGCCGTGTCGCTGGGTACGGGAATATTCTCAATCCTGCGGTTTTGATTTGAACTTCTTACCTTCTATTCCCCCGTCCTTTTCGTTTCCTTTCATGCTCACCTTTGTTCGCCCATGCCTCAGCATCCTGTGCCACGTCATATCACACTGCCGGCATCGCCATCCTCCGTGCTCGACGTCGACGGCTCCCGACCTCCACCGGACTTCTTGGGCCTCGCTGCTATATCACTGCCATTTGCTGCCTCCACCTCCAAGACCTCGTCGTGCCCGACAATGTCCAGTGAGTTCTCGCCTTTGTGGTTCGCTATCGAGGACCCCTCGCGCAAACAGATCATCCGCTTCGGGCCAAGCTGACTCGTTTCCCATGCTTCCTCATCCCGGCCGCCTCAAAAGCACGTGGAATCCAAGGGGGTACGCTTTCATGAAGGTCGAATAGCAGAAACTTTGTGCGCGTTAATCACGACGCGACTGGTGCATGGCCAACTCGCCCGCCAGACATCGCGCTCACACCACCGCCTCAGCTTGCCGCTGCCTGCCCCGCTTCACTCCGTGCGTCGTTTCTCGATGCATTATGTGCGCTGTGTTGATATTATTTGCAGGGGCGCTGGACGTGGGGTTGCAGGAATGAGATGGCTTGGGTGTGAGTGTGCCGATAACTTACAATTGATATTAATGTGTCGAACTCACTGTGTATCCCCTACCGCAGAGAATGTGGCTATGTGTGCCCGCTGGCAACACTGTTCCATGTGCTGTTGCCGTTGTCTGCAGGGTGACGGGCATCTACATGGGTGAGCCGTCGTGCGCACACAGAGACGGTGCACTTTGAGCATGGCAGTACTGGACGATTTCTCGCGCGGTATGTATGGAATTATAAGTATGATTCTAAATCTTGTCTGTTGGCCTTGGAATAAACATGCCAGTCACTATTCAGCCACCCACGCTACCAGTTCATTTGACGCCTCGGTGATAAACTCCTCGCCATCATTAAACGGGTTATTGTCCCAAATAGTCTCCATTGTGTATTCCACACAGAGCGGGTCCATGTTCGTGAGAAGCCCGACGCGGGTATTGACTTCGGCCATTATTGCTCCGGGCGTCTTTCGGGTGTCTGGATGGAGGAGCTGCTTTGCGTAGCCTGCCCACCAGAACTTCTCCCACCACCGTGAGCAAGTGTTCTCGTCGAGACACCCGACAGAATGACGGACGTCGGGCGGATTGAAGGCGATTCCCATCTTGTGATTTTCTAGCTTTCCTTTGAGCTGTACGAGCTTGTAGAAGGCGACAATGCCCATATGCTCTGCATCGGTGAGGGTTATCCTGTCCAAAGGACGTTCCACCAGACTGCGGAATGCGGGTTCCGCCCACTCCTGAATGTCATACTGGCGTGCAAGCCTGATTTGGATAGCCGGCGTGAAGTCGGGGTGAGCAGGCAGCTGCGACTTCACATATTTGATGCCGGATGAGATGCGCCACATCTTCGAGAGATGAAGAACCGAGAAATAGAATTGCAAGGGGGTCGGATTCGTGATATCAACTTCGTCCCTGCACAAATATGAGAAAGTCGCAGCACCGCTGGAAAGCGTAAGAAAGCTCACTGGTCATACAAAAAGACCAGAAGATAACGAAAGTCCGTATTATTGATAGAGCTCTTATTCAAGTCAATCGGATGGGCATCGTCAATGCCATCCACAACGGCTTGAGGGTCTTGAGGAATCTCAAACATTTCTGAGAAAAATTCCGACTTGGAGGCAAGCCGTGTTCTATGTAGATTGTATAAAATGTTGCCGCACTACGCAGGCAATGTGGATTAGTCGTCAAAATTTTAATTTCATGGGATAACTTGCCAAAAAAATTGCGACTCCATCACTAAAATAATACCGTTCATCTCGCACTGCGCCGGAAGCAAGGGAAGAACTATCTGGCAGCTGAGCCGACTTGAGGTCCATGGTCAGGACAGAAGAAAAAAAAAGTCGCGCACTTTGTTTGCCTTCATCGTCTCGTTTGACAAGCTGAATTTTTTTGCATGGACGCTACGCCCTCAATACCACCAGCTTTCCCCCCACTTCCAGACCATTTTGACGGAGGCTTGTGGTCTCCACATGTTTTACAAGCATACACCATCCTTCACAATGCCTACGAGTATGCGTTCGAGGCACTCAATGCCGGCGACAATGAATGCCATAGACTGCGGCTCCATTCCGAGAAACTGTTGAATAGAATGCTGCCTATCCTGGAGGCGATGGAAGCCGAGGTGTTAAACCCTCAGTGGTTTGAGGGATCGGCTCTGGCATTGGCTGGCTTGATCCTGGAATTAGAGGAATCAGCAACTGCAATAGAGAACGTGTAAGTGGTACTGTCCTGCACATGAAGACCAGTTATGACAGCACCTCCAGTAATGTACTCAAGCTCAAGAAGCCCACAATTGTCAAGGTTCGATACACCGGCAAACGTGGACGACCGCGGAAAGAGCTATCTGCGGAATGGCTCGAATCCGCCATGGCTCCGGGCCGCCGCATCACTCTCAGCAAGCTCGCTGAACTTGCAGGGGTCCACCGCCACACCTTGAGAGCCTACCTCAAGAAATACGGTGTTTACGAGCGCTTTTGTAACATTTCGGACCACGATCTAGATATCCTGATCAGGACTTTCAAGGCAACAAAACCTACCTCAGGCCTCAGCTATGTCATCGGATTCTTACGCAGGCATGGACTGAAAATTCAGCGTCGACGTGTCCGGGGCTCCATGAGACGCATCGATCATTTGGGAAGTGTCCTTCGAAATCACCATGCCGTCGACCGTCAGAAGTATTCAGTCCCGCACTCCAATTACCTTTGGCATCTTGACGGCCACCATAAACTGATAAGATGGGGCATAGTCATCCACGGGATTGTCGACGGATACTGTAGAACGGTGAGTGAAGGGTCATTTATAGTCAATGCACTCAATTGACATTTCATGTCGCCGTGGCAGGTGATAGCACTTCGTGCGAGTACCAACAACACCGCAGACACGGTTCTAGCCATGTTTTTAGATGCAATCCAAAAATACGGTGTCCCATCTCGAATGCGTGGTGATCGAGGCGGCGAGAATATCGAGGTCTCAGTTTGGATGATCAAGCACCGAGGGGCGAAACGTGCTTCCTTTATGTGGGGATCGTAAGTCAGTTCAGTTAAATCGAAAGAATTCTTACACCTAAATGCCTAGATCCACGCGAAATACCCGCATTGAGCGCTTGTGGGTCGAGGTCGGGACTCAGTTTGCTCGGCGCTGGCGAGGATTCTTCATGCGGCTGGAACGACGGCATGGACTCGACCACACCTCGTCGCACCATTTATGGCTGCTTCATTACCTCTTCCTGGACGATATCAATTCAGACTGCCAAGAATTCCAGGCGGAGTGGAACTTGCATCCACTGGGTGGAACACGTAACAAGGGCCAGTCGCCAGCGGTAATTCTTGTCAATCTCCCGGAAAAAATATAAATTCACAGACAAGATTCTAGGACTTACGATTCCTTAGTCAGACTGAGCATGGCGTTGACGAGGACCAGCCCGGTGTACACCCAACCACTCTCGAGCAATATTATGGGGTTGTGGAGGATCTTGACGATGAGTGGGAGGACATAGACGACCTCATTGCAGCTGATCAGCAGTCCGATGTACGCCACGATCCTACTGACGTGCCTGCCCACATTTCTCCCTTCGATCCGGGGATGGAGACACTTTTTTTCAAAGCCCTTGACGAGGTCAAGGCTCAAAACGTCCTACCAGATGGATTCGACCTCGACCTTGATACATACCCCTCTCGAGAATCCATCCACCTTGGCCGTGGTGGAAAACGAGTCTCTGTAATCTTACCGTTAGAAATTTGGTGGCCCCGCGCACTGTTATGGGCCCAGGGACTCGAGCTGATGACTCGAATACTTGTAGAATCAGATTCATAGTTTTCTTTGTTAATTTCGAAGAGTACATGAAATACCACAATCCCGAATAAGCCTGTAGTCCAAAAGTGTGAGTAAACAAAACGGCTATAAAAGCGAGAACGTCACACCATTTCTTTCCCCCCATTTTTTTTTGTCAATGTGCTTGCACAAAATTGTCTCCTCAGACGGTGTAGGGACCACAACAGAATGTCCTTGTCCACGCTATATTCCCGAGGACAATCCCCAGCCCGGTCCCAGACTCTGTCGTGACTGCCGGCACTGGGAAAGCTGCCATCCCGCCGCCGCCGCCGAGCCCGCCAGGTACACACCAATGGCAGACATCTTGGCCCGTCTTAAGCCTCGTGTTGAAGAGGCCCGGCATCCGGTGGCTCTGGTTTCAGACGAAATGGCTCGCCAGGAGTCAAATACTGGGTTTAAAAAAACCAGTGAGGAGCATTCTGGGCGTGGAGGGGCCACAAAATACGTGGTAAGTTATAAATGGACCGACCCATCTCACCCTAAACCCTCCTATTCTCCAGAAAAAAGCCAGCAAGAAACAAGTCGACAAGTGGCGCAGTGTTGCCGAAATTGTCTTAATACCAGATGCATGCTGGGTAAGTGGATATCTTGTCCGTATTCTGGCCACTCATTGTTCCAAGGAGGATCCAGATGCGTCTGATGCCGCAGACGACGTCAGAGACCTTGGTGTCGCACCAGTGCCTCAGATCACGAGAAAACAGCAGCTGAGGGATGGCAGGCTTGTGGCGAGTCGCGACACCAGGCCAAACAAAAAGGGGGCCGCTCTAATGTTCTCTGAGTCTTGGTCTGCCGAGCACATCTTTGAAAGCTGGTTGGGGCTGCTGTTCCCGCACATCATTGAGTACATGGAGAAGACGCATCAACCGCTCGAGGACGGCGAATTTTATTTCATCCCTCTTGTCGCATACCGTGGGAGGTTGAAGAAGTTCGTGAAGAAAGATGCCATTACCGGCAGCGATCTCGAGGCAATTACGGCGGGGAAAGGCAAGGGAGTCGAGCAGAAGACGCTCTATTTTGGTAAGTGTCCACGTGTCTCGTTTCTCGTGCTCTCACTCACTACACCTCGCTCAGGCCTTTGCTTTAACATCCCAAACAAAATCTGGCTCAAGAACGGCTGGGATTCTCCCTCGAGCGATACTGAATATGAAGCCAAGTCTAAGAAGCAAAAGAAAGGAAAAGGAAAAGCCCAGCCAAAACCGGTTTCGACCCGACAATCGACCCGCAAAGCCACTTCCAAGGACGATGACACCGAGATCATTGAAGTGCATTCGGACGATGGCATAGGTTGGGAAGTCTTCTATTCGTATTCTTGTCTTGCTGAAAGGAAAGCAAGCTTTTCCAGGCCCTGCCTCTGTATCCAGGAAAACGATGACGCCAGATGGGAAAAAACGGGACGACAGCTCACAGCTTGGAACCCCCGTCAAGGTCAAGCTGGAACCAGGACTAGTCTCTACCTCCAGTGTGTTTGTCATCCTTTCTCTTCGTATAGCAATGCTGATCCATCTTATTGAAGTAGAGCCAGACGAAATCCCTACGCAAATCTCCCCTGACTCTGACTCAGACTCAGAATTCCCGACCCCGGCGTTCCTTTTGAACCGTGCTCCCTCGACAATTTCTGCTTCCAGTGTTTCCGCTGTTGCGAGCACCGCCAACGGCAGCATCGCGGCGGCCACGTCGGCCACGTCTTCCTCTACCACAGCTCCCATTCCCGCGTCCGATGCTGGAGCTGCCCCACCTCCATCACCATCGGTGTCTTCTGCTGTTGTCACTCCATCCTCGTTGGCGGTCCCGGCCATACCCGTCGGTCCTTCATCTCCTCTCCGACCCTCCACAAGCCAGGCTTCTCGCTACCTCGGAGGCTCTGTTTCTGCCAGTACATCGACTGCACCATATACGGCCTCGTCTTCCTCTTCATTGGCCGCATCCTTCTCGCACACCCTACCGTTCCAGACTCCAGGCTCCCGCTACGTGGCAGAAACGGCAGCAATGGAGGACTTCAATAACTACGGAAATTATCGCGAGAATGGCTCGAAACGAACCTTCAGCTCTGCCTTTGTAGAGGGCACTGGCTTCAAGTCCCCTGAGCGGCCATCTGGAAATAATCCCTGGAAGCGTGCTCGCAAAACCACTTAATATTCCTTCATACAAATATCTGCTCATTATCATTAGTCCTCCCACCTACCGTACCATCCACGCTCCTTTCTCTGCTCCCAATCTTATATATTTTTAATGGTTCTGCTCTTCGTGTCCCGTCATACTTACTGTCCTTACGCTGCAGCTACTCTACATCCACGCTTTAATATCTTAATATCTTTGATTAATTCTCCGCGACCATCCTTTGAGTTCCCCTCTTCTCTTCTATTCAAGTTATTCATTTATTCTATGTTGGTATTTTCATTAGATATGCATATGTCGCGCCCACGCAAGTCGCGGACGAGTTTGCGATCCCTAATATCACTTGCTTTTATCGCCGTTTTCACGGCAAGCTCCAGTTACTTACTACTTGCGTGCTTTCCTTGACAAATTTAATGCATGAACTTCGCGCGCGCGCATCTTGGCCGCGCGCGCGCTCATTTTGGTCGCGCGCGCATTTTGGTCACGCGCGCGCTAAAATGCAAGCGCGCGTGCGAAATCAATATTTGTACAAAGGAACCGTCAAAGTTGTCGGCAGTGGGTGCGTGCAGGTACAAGTGTTGGCGCAGATATGGGCGAGATACAGTTGATGCAAAAGCGATTCCGCCGGACGTGGCGGTGCGCTATGCCGCTGCGACGAGGGTGTTCTTTCCTGTCTTCTGGAAAAGAGTCGTAAAACAAGCGGTGCTGCGGGAAATTTTCCGCTTGCTCTCGTCTCGAGGTGTATCCTCCTCTGTGCTTCAGAACGGAAAAGTGTGCTCTTGCATTCTCCTCTCGGGCAAAAGAAAAATCTATACATTTTTTGGTTGTGGCCAAAAGATTTTGGGAGAAAAAAATACTAGACGACGCCCATATATTCTCACTTTGCCGGCTGGACCCCTGCAGACTCGGGAGACCATCCGAGTCCGACTCGCGCATGAATGAGAAGGTTCGAAATACAAAGTACGACAGGGAAAGCGCCTAAGGTAAGGAATTCCACAGAAGAGCCGGCGAGATTCGTCGCAGAGGTGAGGACAAGCCAAAATCTGGAGAGGTAGTTAGTTGAATATCCCCAAAATATAGGGACACTTCGTTCACACGTACGTTTGCAACGCCGCACTCTCCACAAGTATAGCCAGGAAAAACTGGTACTCATTGTTTCATCAACGGGATTGCTGGGTTGGGTGAAAATTTACCGTCAAACCGGAATTTCTTGTTGAGCGTACATTGAATTTCAGAATGCGATATGCAATGAAACCTAGAACAGATGAAGGAGGAATCAAAGTGAGAAAATAAACAAGCTCCTACCCGTGCAATAAACGCTGGTACTACAGGAAAATGATCAGTTGAAAATCATCTGAATATTATGCTTGCACAGACAGAAGAGAGAGCGCAAAACCGGTCGCGACCCAAGGTTTTAATTCGGTGTCGTTCAAGATGGGAGTATTCGACTTGAACTGGCTGAACAGATAGGAGACCCCGATAATCATCACTGTCTTGTAGATTAGCTACAATGTTCAAGGATTCGCCGAAGAGTATTGACCAAGCACACCGCCCAGACCGCATGTAGGGAAAATGAGGACACGAAAATTCCCGTGCCCATACTATCCACAAACGATAAATCTAAGAGATGAATACATATTTGTACATAGTTCATTAGAACACGGTGTGAACGCACCATCAGAGAATCTGCTACCAGAATTGCAATAAAAAGTAATGCGGCTTCCGCAACGTCAGTCCCATTGGTTGGACTGGCATAGAACGCCTCCTTAGGAACAGCGCCTCTGAAATGGGAGAACAGGTGGAAAGTGCGGTATATCTCAATGATCCAATGCTTGGGCAGAAGTGAGTATTAGGAACAGCGGTCTCTCCAAAGACCCACCGCGGTCGCAGCCAAGAAGAGTACCGTCGCCCCGACGAATATCAGAGATATAAAATGGTGCTTGGCTGTTTGTCTATTGCTCGCCAAGGTCCTCCGCGTTGCTATAAAGTAGATTGTGGAGATGAAGAGAATTAGAGCGATCCCGTAAAGGCAACTTTCGAGGACGAGGGAGGGTAGACCAGCTGCGAGGGAGGTAATGTCTACGTCGGACATCGCGGTCAAGGTGTCAGAGAGTGGATTGGGATCGTTGCTGAGCGCCACCAAAAAAAGAGCATGATTTGACACCCAGTGGTACAGCCCACTGTTACTGCGTCGAAGTCCGAGTCAATGGAGGATGCGACGACGATCCTGGCTGCTGACAAAGTCTGAACTTAACATCGGAGACGAATGGGACTGCCGCATTGGAGAGTACTAGAGTTTCTAGATGGCAGAGGCGATAATACTTGGACGAGACGGACGAGACTCCTCGTCTATCATTCCATCATCCACGGGCACTTGCTGTGCTATGGAAACCCGGAGCACCACGCTGATAAACGAGTTTGCCGATGGCGTGATGAGTGATGGCCGTGCTCGCCCGTCATCAGGACCCCGAGTAGTCGCAATCACAGGGCCGCCAGCGGCAGAGCTCGCTACCGGCTTGTTGCAGCTGTGTGTACATTCTAAGGCAAATCCAAATTAAATATGTGGTCCATAACTTGCTCAGCTGACGCTCACATGTCGACCAGCTCCCATTGGGCTGCCTCACTCTTGAGACACACAGTGCACTTACACAACATAGGTTTTTAACAGGTGTCGAATTCGGCCAAAACAAATGGCTTTTTTTGCGATCCCACGGCACGGGTCTTTGCCTCAACGGCCCTTGGAAACACGGCCGCCACGGCCGGGACACGGGCTATTTATTTTCTCGCTCCAATGAGGGGTTTGCGAGTGATTTCAATTCCTGGTGTGTTGAGAGTGAGTTACGGACTGTTAATGAACATGGCGATGTCATGTTGCAGCATTCCTGGTCTAGATTGAGTGTGTGCAAACAGGGTTGTGGGAATTGCAGGAAGTGATGACGGAGTTTCACTCAGAATCACTGTCAATCGCTTCATCGATTTCAATCATGTTGCAGATGTTTCATACCCTCATGCCCACTCAACACTCTGGAGGACTCATCGGCTTTGAACAGGATTTCCTGAAGCTTGTGGCATGACAAAAATCAAATTCATAAAATATACCCAAGGAAATGTGAAAATGACCGTGTACCCATCACGGCCCGTCCCGTTCAGTAGTTTCGAGCAACTTAAACGGCCGTATTCTCCACGGCCCGTGCCGTGGAACACTCGTTGATTTTGCGTTGATTCAACGTTGCCGTCACGGGCGGCAGTACGTGTGAACTTCGCCCCGATCTGGAGACGGCAAATGGAAATAGGGCACAACGAACCGTCAAACCAACATTCTGTGCATCATGTTTGTGACCTGTCTCGGTAACCCAGCCGTTCAAGGTGTGATTTGCTACACATACACAGACACTGTAATCTTATCTTTCGGAGTGATCCGGCGGAGTTTCAATAAATGATAAGAAAAGATGGACGCAAATCACACCTGAACGTCTGGGGCAATTGGTATAGCAACACCCCGGGTGGTGTCACATCACTGATTTCGTATCAAGCCATCAAAGCGCGTGCCGCCGTACTCGAGGCAGCGCATTGCCCGACTCTTCCCGCCCCATTCTCTCATGGCTGAATCGAATGTCTTCCATGGCCAATATTCAGATCTTGATTACTCCGGCCCCGAGTCCGATGAATCCGACTACTGCTTCTCAGACATCGATGTGTCTGACATCGAGCCCTCAATAGGGGCTGATCAATCCCTTGAAGGCATCGAGCCCGGAAAGCCAGCTAAACCACCTGCGACTGTCCTCTCCAACAACGTCCGGGCTGTTGTCACAGTGATTGCCGGGCTCGGGCTTACTGTAGCGCAGTTTTTGGACGGTTTAAGCTGGGGAGATTCTGCTTGCACAGCTGATGAAGAGATTCGAACCGCTAGGACTGAACTATTGAATAGCCCCCAGCTCCCAGGGATTCTCCGGCGATGGCACAAGCCGCCCCGTCCTCCGAAATCCAAAGGTGCCAGGCCACGAGGTGCTACAGCTATAATGGAAAAATTTGCGATCGAGTGCTCGCAGATAATGTTGGACCGCGAGCTGGAACTTTTAGCCCCCGTTTTCAAATCTCCCTCTGGCGAGGACATCAAGGAAGAGCACCTTACGGGTTTCTCATTTCCGGAGACCATCCAACGAGTTAAACAGATTGCACCTACACTGTGGTCTATTCTGTTTCGACTAGCTCGTACTTCAGCCCAGGAAGCACGGAACCCGAAAAGAAGTGTGCAAAATGTATGTCCATTTTCATTTAAATTTATTGACTTGCATATTGACCATATACTCAGACTGTCCTGATCGTGCTCGCAATGTTTTCATACTCCCGCACACATCATCGCGGCCGTCTTCAAAAAGCTGTTTGCAATTTATTTCAAGTTCCGTGGGCTATCTGCCAAGGGATTTGACACCCTCCATGCCATTGGCTTGACCATGAGCAACAAATGGACTGGTGACGCAGTTGAAAGAATTTCGGCAGAGTCAATGGCGACAATGAGGTCACTTATGGACCAATTCCCATGGCTAATGTCATACGACAACGCAGTTATTACCTTTCGCGTGTTCGCTCAACGAGTGGACCACAAAACCCTACTTGGAGCTGGTACAGCAGGAACAGTCTATATCAAGCGCAGCGCAAAACCTTTGCCTCGCGAGACACACCGGAAATAGAAAAAATTCATAATTCACTGAAAGGCATACTGAAAACAGGAATTTCATTGCAAGTTTCAGATGCACCAGAAAACACAATTATTATTGCATCTGAAAGCGGAATTGAAAGTCCTTCATTCAGGTTACCTTTCAAACCTGCTGAAAGCAGCACTTTCATGGTCGCGCTATTTTTGCCATTGGTCCGGCATTTCGCGGACCAATGGCAAAAATGCCGTGGCACTGAAAATGCGTCTTTCAGATGACTTGAAAGCCACTCTGAAAGAACCTCTTTCATTTTGTCTTTCAGAGGCTTCGAAAATCATGTTTTCTAGTGCATCTAAATCTGGCAATGAAATTCCTGTTTTCAGCATGCCTTTCAGTGAATTATGAATTTTTTCTATTTCTGGTGTGAGATTAATCGCATGCTCCAGGAGTTTCGCAATGAAGGCGTGCGAAAACCATTGACAGGCTCAGACATATTAAAAATTTCTATGGCCGCTGACACCCGCCGACTCCCTCACATAACATTCCTCATTCTACACTACCTTTTTGAATCCCCCGACTTCAACTTCGCAACCTACTCGGGGAAAGATCATCAATTACTCCAAAAGCCTAGCGCAATTCGACAACTTCCATTTGGGAAAGAGCACATTACACTTCAGTACCTCCTTGGTACACTCGACATTCCAGAAGCCTCGTATGAAGACAACGCTCGCATTATTCTGGAATGGCTTCGACAAATAAACTCCCATCTTCCCGAAGCAGAAAAGAAGATTGGATTGGAACAGGTGATGGCGTGGGTGGGAGATCAGCTTACTGTCGACCGCCTACGGAATCTATTCCGATTCCGAGCAGAAGATGATAATTCATTCGAGCGACTCGACTGGCTTGTTATTCCCCCAGGCTGGTTGCATATCCAGATGGCCTTTGCAAATTCCCTCCACAAACAGCACTTGGGTACAGGGAGGGGCCGGGGACTGAGCGCAGCATTCGATGTGCTGATTCGTAAAGGTCTTCAATCATCCTCCACCCAGGGACCTTTTTTTCCACGACCTCAATGAGGCCTTGCACATAATTTCCGAAGCTCAAATTCGTGAACTCTGGTTGGAAGTCGGCAAGGTCAAAAACCTAGCAGATCTTCGTAACAAAACACCCGAAGAACTTCACACCCTGGCTGAAAAAATCCGTGTTGAGCATGCTTCCAGTGCAGCCTTAACTCGAATGAAGCTCAAGCCAAAGCCTGACGAGATTAACACTCAATCAATCATGTTTCTCCGTGACGTTCTCCCCTATATCCTTTTGCGATCAGCAGTAAAGCATGGGGATGTCGGTTTTATGGAGGACATGATTCCATTCATGCTTTTTCGATTCATCGGAGGGAAGAATTCGAATTATACCGGCGAAATGCTAGAGCTGCTCCAAGGCTTACATCGAGAGTGGCCACCAGAGCTCTGGTATGTACTAAAACATTACATCTCCTTTATCATTTATCAATATTTCTGCCCTCAGTGACTTCATTCGGGACAATTGCTGGGTTATCAATAATATTGGCAGATATGCAGGATTTATGCCTGTTGACGAAGCTCAAGAAATGAACATCAAAGATATCAAGGTTTGCTTTGATTATTCGACCAACAAAGATATTGAGCTGACCATTGCAGGTAACATATCGTTCTGAAGGCCCAAACATCGACTGGGAATATCTCAAAAAACTTCACCCAGCCATACATGTTATCAGGGCAGTTAACAGTCACATGGAGTACGAATTCAAGACACGAGTGCGCGAACACAAACACACTATACCAAAAAAAAGAGCTTGATGTACAAGAGTTGCAGACATGGTACCGCGCTTCCGAAGTCCACACTTTCAAGCCTGGCCGTGTTATCAAGGGTGGGGATAAATCCACACCAGACCGTCCGAAGGACACATTGTCAAAAGGAGGTGCTGCATTACAAACAGGTAAAACACTCGTACGGTGGATCGAAAACCGCACAGTCCACAGAGCAACTACACAAGATTGGAATCTCTTTCCCGGCTCTGATAATGAAGATTAACGAGGATTAATATTATTAGGAGACTCTTGTGGTACAAAGGGTAGCATGTATAAGTATCTATTATCTTCGGGATGAGTTTGCGGAGTGGCTGGATTAAGATATGGTGAAGGGTAGGGTTGTGGCGGCAAGTAATATTGGTAAGGTGTGCCGTAAGGTGGAACGGGTGTAAAATAAACAGAATATGGCATCGGTGTTGAGGCAGCGTGTGGAAATTGTGATTGGTGTACCGTTGGGGCACCAGCCCTCGGTGTCTGTGGAATAACAGATGGGATGGGCGTCGCTGGCAAGTACTATAATGAAAATAATTCAGACAACTCAGTATAATGAAACAATCACATACAATTGTGTTCACGGGCGCAGCTGCCAATGGCATCCGTGCCTGCCGTGGACGTCCGCGCTTTTTGGGAGGCTGCCGGTTCAGTTTTTTTGGCTGCACGCTCGGCCTGACGGTTCTTGGCGCGATCTGCAGCACGAATCTCCTTCTCACGCTGCCGCTCTGCTCGATGCTGCTCATCTACGCGAGAAAGGGTTTGAATGATGTCGGGACCGTGCTCGTCAATGAAAGCCCAACTAGGCACGAGATCACAGATCTCGGGAAGGGTTTTTGCCCGTTTGCTTGCTAAAGTTGTTAGAAATGTATCCGGTAAAAGTACTTCGGGAGTTAGTGATGTGTCCCCGTAGACATTGAGATAGGTGTTGATACGCCAGCGTTCGAGAGCTGACCGCGCATTTTTGAGGTGGTCTAAGCGACGGGTTTTTGGACCCTCCCCGTAGGTCATGGCCCGCTTTCCGTTACGGTTCCGATTTTTTGAGGGGGTTGAGTGCGCACTGGAGGATGGAGATTCAATGGGTTCGGGGGTTTGCGGCTGCTCAGGGCGCTGATTCTCGAGTGCGATGGACGTGCAATTATCGCAACATTCCCCAGTTGGAGCTGAATTGTGAATTAGGATTCGCAAATATCGGAAAAATTGATAGCATACAGCGTCGAGGTGGATTATTGAAGTGTTGATCAGTCATGTCACGGCGACAGCCAAGAGTCGAAATATACTCGCGGAGAACGGGATCAACACTCTTCCCCCATTCTAAGCCATCTGCCGGCTCAACTGGCTGTGTAGGTTGAACTGTAGTGGCCGTCTGTGAGTTCTGCGAAGTTACTGCAGTCGTGGATGGCACCGGTGCCCGTGTCGGCTCGTCTGCACCTGATTCGGAACTCGAGTCGTCCGAGTCAGAAGACTCGGGTTCTCGTGCCGGCCTGACCTTGGCGCTGCGGCGTTTTCGCTTTTTTCGGCGCTGAAACATCGATTTTTCGACTAGAAGAATTGCCCGAGCATGCAACTCAGGATCTCGACCCGCGCGCCCCGCTCGCTGGATCCACACGGACAGAGAGGATGGGACACCAAACTGGATAACAAGCTCAATGTCGGGGATATCTGCGCCCTGATATCTGACTTCAGAACCTGCGTAAAGTCTCCAATAAATTAAATCTTACCATTCCTGCTGCCTCTGTTGCAACTAATATCTTTATCTTCCTTTTACGAAACTCCCTCATGATCCGCCGCTTTGATTTAGCCGTTCGGTGAGCGTGAAGAAAGGCGATGCCATCTTTGAGGTGAGGAAAGGCGCGACGTAGCTCACCACAGAGGATCTGGGTTTTCTTGACAGCATTGGCGAACACGAGTGTCTTTGGTGCATCAGCAATTGATGTTACTCCCGCAAGTTCTGGACGAAGGACATTGACGACAGCAGCATAGTCTTTGCTGCCGTTCATCCGGACGATAGATGGTGTGATATTCGGACGGTCGTTCCCCAGGTTCAGGAGGAATGAGTGGGAGAGATCAATATCCAGTCCCGAGCAGATTTCGGTGAGCGCGGATGGGCACAACGTAGCGGATGTGGCGAGAATGGGGGTTCCGACGGGTAGAAGGGACCGTAAACGATGGAGCAGCGCATAATGTGGCCGGAAATCGCCACCCCATTGCGCCGCGCAGTGGGCTTCGTCCACAATGACCGCAGCAACACGTTTCCCCGTTTCTTTATCTCGAAGCCATTTCCGGAAGTCTTGATGCTCGAAACACATTTCAGGGGACGTGAAAATGGCATTGTGGGTCTGGGTACGTAAATCCTTCACAATGTCAGCTAGAACGACGCGACGCGACAGTTAATCAACGCACCTGTTGCAGTACTTGTGAATATGTATCTCCATTGACGGCCGCGGCCTTCAGTCCCATCTTGCGGAAGCGCTTTGCCTGGGAATTCTGATGAGATGTGAGCGACAAGAATCTAATGTCCCGTACCTGATCTTCTTGAAGAATCTTGAGCGGGGAGATGACAAGCACGAATTTTTTGGGATCCAGCAGCAAGGGCATCATAAAAGGAATTGTTTTGCCTGCCCCAGTACCTGCGATCACAACAGCGTCCAGCCCGAGTACGAGAGCCTCAGACACGTCGATCTGCCAGTCGTACGGTGGTTTCTTGAACTTCTCCTCGAAGAGACGCGCCAAGTCGCGTCGCGTCCGCGTCGAGTCGTATTTAGTCTTGTGACGCGCTTTTTCGCGTGCTGCCTGCAGAAGGCGCTGAGATTTCTCGGTTCTCGTGGCATGTTCATCAACAGCTGGCATTCGATGGAGGAGGAGCGTCCCAGGAGCACGGCGCGTCGAAGACTGTCAAAGGAAGAGCTCGGAAGACTTACGGACAAATACGGCTTCGGTACCCGAGCTGATGAATTGATTGATGTGACACCACCCGGGGTGTCGCTATACCAATTGCCCCAGACGTTCGGGTGTGATTTCCGTGCATCTTTCCTTATCATTTATTCAAAGTCCGCCGGATCAGTCCGCGGTACCGATAAGATAAAGAATCACGCCCGAACGTCTGGGTTACCGAGACAGGTTTGTGACTACTCGGGGTCCTGAAGACGGGTGAGGAACGGCCATCATTCATCACGCCATCGGCAAACTCGTTTATCAGCGTGGTGCTCCGGGTTTCCATACTGTGCAGATCGCTGTCATAGCGCTAGCCACAATGCAGTGCCAATCGCATGTAGACTCTGTGTTGGAAATGGAGATCGCGACGCGCCGCTCGCACGCGTCACCCCGGTTACCCCCCCTATCTGCTGTCCCCAAACTTGTATATAGATCCCCGTGTGTCGCACCTTTCAGTAGTCCTTTGTCTTCCCCCGCGCTCGTGTTCCCGCGCCCGAATACATCTCCCTGTGACCCACTCTTGTGCCGTGACCTGAGTTTATCACTCTGCAGTGAGAATTAATCCAAAACCGGGATTTGTTACGCACAGAGTGGTCGACTGTCTCGATAACCTAGTGTGATCTCTTCTTATCGTAGCTATCTTATCTGTACCATCACGGAATGATCCGTGACGTTTGACATAAATGAGGCCCGATAAGGGGAGATGCTCCAGCACTTCCCGCGCCGGCGAGATTGCGGTCCTCACGGACCGCGTGATACGCCATCGTGATATTGATAACTCGTATGATGGGCGAAAGACGGTACTTAGTACAGATTTTTGAGTGTGGAAAAAGGATTTTGACAGAAGCAAGACTAGACGGCGCCCTGGTATTCTTGCTATGCTGGCTGGACCCCGGCAGACTCGGAAGACCATCCGAGTCCGACCCGGGCGTGAATGAGAAGGTTCGAAATACAAAGTACGACCGGAAAAGCGCCCAAGGTAAGGAATTGGAATTCCTTCGAGGAACTGGCGAGATTCGTCGCAGAGGCGAAGATGAGCCAAAATCTGGAGAAGCGGTCGGTCAAATATCTGCGAGGAATCGGTAGCACGTACGTTTGCAGCGCCGCACTTTCCACAAGTATAGCAAGGAAGAACTAGTGCCCATTGTTTCATCGACATGGTAGTTTGCTCGGATGAGAATTCACCATCAAACCGGAATTTGCTGTTGGGCGCACATTGAATTTCAGAATGCGAAATGCAATGAAACCTAGAGCAGATGAGAAAGGAAGTAAAGTGAGAAAACTTTAAGCTCTACCCGTGCAATAAACGCTGGTACTGCAGGAAATCATCAGTTGAGGAGCATCTGAGTAAGCTTGAACGGACAAAAGAGAGAGCAAGAAACCAGTCGCGACCCAAGGTTTCGACTCGGCGCCGCTCAAGAAAGGGGAATTTGCCGTCGACTGGCTCAACACGCAGACGAGCCCGACAACCATCACTGTCCTGCAGATTAACTAATGTTCAAACATGCTGAGGAGGATTGACCAATCAGACCGCTCAAACTGAATATAGGGAAAATGAGGACACGGAGATTCCGTGCCCATACTATCCATAAACGATAAATCTGAAAAGAGATGAACACGGTCAAATAAAATATCGTGCGAACGTACCATTAAGGAATCTCCCACTAGAATTGCAATGAAAATTAATGTGGCTTCCACTATGTCTACCCCATACGTCGGGCTAGCATAGAACGCCTGCTCGGGGACGGCGCCTTTGAAATGGGAGAGAAAGTAGAAAACGGTGTATATCTCAACGATCCAATGCTTAGGCAAATGTGAGTATTAGAAACAACGGTCTCCTAGAACACTCACCGCTGTCGCAGCCAAGAAGAGTAGCGTCGCTCCGACGAATACCGGCGAAATAAAATGGTGCTTGACTGTTTGTCTACGGCTCGCTAAGGTCCGCCGCATTGCTATAAAGTAGACAGTGGAGATAAAGAGAATCAAGGCAATCCCGTAAAGGCAGCTTTCGAAGACGAGGGAGGGAAGAGCAGCTGAGAGAGGTGTAGGGTATATGTCTGACATCGCGGTCAAGGCCAAGAAGGTGACAGGGATAAATCAGGATCGTTGCTGAGCACGTCCCAGCAGCTAAACAAGCATGATTTGACGATTTATCTTACAAACATGATTCGTTGATGTATCTTACGCCAGAAGAACAGCCCATTGCTTCGTGTCCACAGTGCTGGAATGTGCGGTACTTTCCACTTCTTCACGCTTCGCCACTGCATTCGATCTGAGCAGAGCTGCACAAGTATAGGTACCGTCGCGCCGACGAATACCAGAGATATAAAATCATGCTTCGCTGTTCGTCTATTGCCCGCCAAGGTCCTCCGCGTTGCTACAAAATAGATCGTGGAGAATTAAGACGATCGCGTAAAGGCAACTTTCGGAGACGAGGGAGGGCAGACCAGCTGCGAGGGAGGTAATGTTTACGTCGGACATCGCGGTCAAGATGGTGTCAGAGAGTGGATTTGGACCATTGCTGAGCGCGGCGCCCAAAAAAAGTGTGATTTGACACCCAGCGGTAGTACTGGCAGCCAACTGTCAGTGTGTCGAAGACCAAGTCAAAGGCGGATGCGAC
>JACAZH010000134.1:0-18517 GCA_014462675.1 Mycena sanguinolenta | reverse complement strand
GATGTTCTCATTTTCCTTATGATGGCGTCATTTTCCACCCATTTTGGGGTGATGCCAAGAGGAAAATGAACTCATTTTCCTCGATTAGAAACATAGTAAGTGCAGATATTTCGGATTCGCAGCTTGACTTACCTGCCCCAGGTCGAGCTCACGTACCAAGAAACAGCGGCGCGAAATAAAGTCGCTGAAGCATCTCGCCCAGCTCGCGAAATTACGAAGAAAATCAAAGCGAAAACTCGTGATCCTTCGGGTCGCAAGAAGAAGAACGCCGACCGCCCAGCAAAATACATCAACTGGATGACACCGTTTGCGTGGTCCGCCATTCTGGCGGCGCAGAGGAAGATCAACGGATGGGGCTACACCGATATCATTCGGGAGCTGCATCGTGTCAACTATGATCTATTCCAGTATTTAAAGCCAAATACCGTCAAGGGGTGGATCGAGAATGCTGGCAGTTTTAGTCGGTGGAAACCCAGCGTCCTCAAGCGCGCTGAGGACGGGAACAACCCGGGCCATGACAAGGGCGGTCGACGTGGGATTCTGGTACGGAAATGATGTCGTATCGTGGGGCGCTGCTGAATAACTGCAGGCTGCTCACCCGGAGATTGTCGAAGAGATCATGTCGCAGCTCGCGGACCTACACGCCGCTGGGGCCCCGTTATCTTTGGCAACGGTGCGCTGCATCATCATTGCACTTATCAGTGAGCGCGCGCCAGAGCTGTTCGAGCATCGTTTCAAAGACGGGTCGAATCTCCGTGTCTCCGACTCGTTCTGCAAGAAATTCCTTGACAAGAGCCTAGAATGGTCGATGCGAAAAGGCACGAAGGCTGCGCAGAAACTACCTGCCGACGCCGAAGACCAGTGCGAGACCGCGTTCCTTCGTCGTGCATGGACTATCAAGGAACACAAAATCCCTGCAGAGCTCGTCATCAACGCTGACCAGACTGGAGTTGTTTATTTACCTGGGTCGAGAATGACTTACGCACCGCGTGGCTCCAAACAGGTCGGGCTCATCGGCAACGAGGAGAAGCGCGCGTTCACGGCGTTGCTTGCGATCTCGGCAGCAGGTCTCGCGCTTCCGATTCAGTGCGTATACGAGGGCCTAAGCGTCCGAAGCACGCCGTCGGAGGCTGCTACAAGCCGCCAGGAATGTGACGAGGCAAAGTTCTGCTTCGTATTTTCTGGAAAGGCTAGAAATCACTGGTCGAGTCAGAAAACGATGCGGGAGTGGGTAATTAACGTGCTAATCCCGTACCTCGAGGAACAGAAGAAGCGACTTGGCCTTCCCCCCTTCCCAGAAGGCACTGGTGATCATCGACGTCTGGTCTGTTCATCGATCAGACGAATTCCAAAGCTGGATGCGGGAAAATCACCCCAATATCCTCATTGATTTCGTTCCTGGCGGGTGCACAGGCATCGGCCAACCGCTGGATGTGGGGCTCAACCGTCCATTCAAGCATGCTGTAAAAGTTGCCTACCATGCATGGCTCGTCGACACCCTCCTTCGGCAGCGCCGAAATGGTGAGAAGCTTGATCTCGCCACAGGACTCCCGGTCCTGCGAGACGCGAGTGTGGGATGGGTCTGGCAAGGATATCAAGCGAGTCAAAACAAGGACTTGATTTTGAAGGTGAGTACGCACTAAACATAAAAACTTGTAGGCGTGGTCGATGTGTTCTATCCGTGGTGGCCTCAATCTGTCCTACGACTGCATGACATCGTTTGACACTAACGAGCGCCTCGTCAATCTCCGAAATGACAATCCGAAGTTGTGGGATGACTTACTGACGAAGTCGACCCGCAACTACCGTCCACGCGAGGACGAGGAAGTAGCGGAGGACCTGAAGCCATATGACGATGAGGACATGGGTCCTGACGACTCAGAGATCCCTACCTGCGAGGTTGTGCAGCACGTCGTCACAAAGAAGACCCAGCAAAACCGCAAGATAAAGGCGGCTGATGGTGATGCTGCGGTCGGTCTCAGCTCATCGGGGGTGGCCGAAGACGCAGATGCGGAGATTGACGTTGCTGAAAAAGGTGTCGACGAGCCGACGGGCAAGCGCAAACGCCGACCGAACACACGCTACGCAGCGGCGGATTTTTGGAGACATGCTAATGACAAGAATGAGGATCTTCATGTCCCCGGGATGTTGTTACCGTAGTAGATTTTCATCCATTTTGTATTGCACGATGAAGGGTACGAGGGCGTCGAAGGGAGAGAGCTGGCAATGTTAGCTGTCAAGATTGTCAATCAGTCGATTTGCTTCCGTTCACGTCAAATCTCGGCGTTTCGTGGGAACGCCGAGGCGCAGCTCGGCAACGGTGCGCGTCGTGCGCGCGCGGGCGAAAATTGGGTTTTTTGAGCCATTTTTCAGCGGTTTTGCGACCTGTTTGGGATATTCGAAAATCCTGAGGGTGACCGTGACTTTTCGAAATTTTTTCGAAAATTTTAGGTCCTGTGACGCGTGACACGCGAATTGAGCGAAACTGTACAGTAATCCCACCTTGGCCATGTCGGCTATCCCTTCCAATCTTTCCTTTCCTTACCTGAGCGGAACTCTCGGTGCTACTAACCCTAACCCCTTGCTGGGTGTCTTCCTCTTCGGGATCGAGATGCTGCAGACCTTTCACCATTATCGCCATTTTTCGCAAGATTCAAACCTTCTAAAGGCTGTCGTATGTTGGGGATGGAGATGTCAGGATATTGGCTGAACTGCCCCATGCAGGTTGGTTTCGTCTGGTGAAATGCACAACCACCAGCCAACCCAAACATTTTTCTCATGAGATCCTCAGGCTTTTGGAACTCGGACACATGATATCGGCCTGGCACGCCGTGAGTGGGTTTTGTTCGCACCCCTGAACTGTGGAGTGTTGAATGCCCCATCTCCGTGTCAGTGTTTGCACGGCATTCTACTCTCCGCCTTACTTTGTTGTGTCGTCAAATGAGAACCCCTACTGTCGCGCAGTTCCGCTACGCAGCTTTTATTTGTCCCGAGCCCGGAATCCATCCACTTGGCACTGATAGATCGCTGCTATCCCTGGACAAGGATACAGGTGGTAATTGCTGGTTCCTGTGTATCCAATTAATTCAAACCTAGACCAAAATATATCTATGCGCTGCCCTGGCCCGGCGGGAGAAAGAGAAGATGAAAATAAAAAAGACGCGCGTGGATCCACTCCCGCGACCGCCTGTCGCTTGACTGCAGGATCAGAGTGCGTTGATTTGGTGTTGATGGCGGTAAGCAAACGCGTCGCGTCGCGGCAGCGAGCTGCGGACGGCGCGTTGTTGAAGGGTGCTCGCGCACACAAATGGTGGGGGGACCCAATTTTTTTTGACAAAACAACATGATGTCGAATCAACAAAAGTACAACAAAAGACACTGGCATATTAACATTCTCTTTCATGGCTTTCCAATAATTCCGTGTAGGCAGACTCAAGGACAGGTAAGAATTCCATTTATATTGCTGATGGCGGTGTCTTAGTGGCGTGACAATTAGTGCTCAGGTCGAATCAAGTATCCGACTTCGAAAACTCACTCAAGTTAATGCTGCTAGCAATGGTAGTTCCAGAGGGTGTGATACAGACCGCGGAGAGCGTGATGAAGTCGATGTTAATTTGGGTGCACGAAGACGTGAAACCAGTGCCTCTGGCATGGCGCAGCAATTCAGTGCCAGTAAGACGACTTTTATGGCCAAGTGAACAACTTACGGTACGAGTTCACCATTGACGTTGCCGACGCATTCTTCCAGACCTATGGTTGTGCCGGCTAAATTGAAGTTGCCAGCGTCATCTGCACAAACAGCAAACATAGTGAGGCTTTCAATATCGGGGGTGATGAATGTGCAGGTATCCTCAAAGCCTGACTCTGCTTTGCGCTGCTCGACGGAAGAGGCGAGCGCGGTCATGGCGCAGAGCACGAGGAGCACGGAAGAGAGAAGGGCGTTCATTGTGAAGCAAGAAGCTGACTTCTGAGCTTTGCATCGTAATTAGGAGATGGCGTTTATACTGCTAGACCGTGATTTGATTTTCTGGTAGCAATTCCTCTAACAGGCTTTTCACTACACGGATGTACGTAAACCGCACCCGTTTTGCCTCTGAACTTGTACAGAGATACCCCTTTCCCTTGGGTGGGTAAGTCTTCTATATGATTATGAATAACTTATCACCGCCGTTTCTCCACATGGACACGCGTGAGTTGTTTTTGGAAGATATCTTCTGTCCTCGGAAGACTCGTTCACCGCGCAGCTATTGCTTCACGGAAGGCTGTCAACCGAGTCGCAAAATATGCGTTCGACGTCACTACGGGGGTATGACAGTTTCGCTCGCTATATACCCCCGGATATTATCGCAGTGATATACTTGGTTTGAGAGAACGTGAGTTGTTAACGCCATTAGTGGAGATGACATTCCAGCTGGGCATGCAAATCTATTCCCACCTGCAACAGCATCGCCAATAGCAGAACATGGCCCATCCCATGAACATTTGGAATTTCTCACTTCTTTGCCGCGGCCACTGGAAGCCCCTTCGAATTGCTGTCGAGCCATATTGGAGCTCGCTGGATTCATGAATACCACAGGCGGAAACGTTGCGGACGGTCGTGGTCTTGGGTCACCTGGGTGGGGATTCTTTCTCGTCGGTGCATTGCTCGATCGCGGCTGAGCAATGTGGGTCATTGCAAGAAAGATATCGCATTGATCGCATCAGCCTCCGGCCTCCGCTCTAAGATTTTCTCACCAAGGATATTGCTGGATCTTTTACATGAAAAACCCTCGCGAGAATGGTTTCGATAAGATCCTGCCTGAAAGTGTGGGCCGTGCGTAAAGGCTAACGGATGGGTGGATCTGAGATAAGACTTCCGAGAATCACTCTTCACTCTCTTTATAAAATTATGTGTCCGTCTATCATAGTCTGTCCGAAGCCTTTAAACTCCGCTCCACCATTCGTTGCCGTTATTCATTTATCACACCATACAGATCAAATACAGATGCTGAACAATTTGCCGATCTGTGCCGTCACGGCTGGTTTGCGTCCCCCTTCCAACAACCTCTGACAGACACTGCCTCGGTGTCTTTCCCACTGCGGCTTCAACTTCTTTAGTCGAAGTGGTGGGCCGCGGAGCGCTCTTTTAAGTAACAGGAAACCACGAAAGAGGAACTAAGAGCAATGTTAATAATTCTCATTTTGATCATGTGTTCTCTGAAGATGGCCGAATGAGTGGCGCTTCTTACCGCGAACGACTTCGTTTTCAGCCGCATCTCCAGCATACGCTCCTCCGCGCAAAGGGAGTAAGCGGCGTGTATGTCTGTATTTTCTGATGATTAAAAAAGATCGTGGCCGTGGAGTGGGTAGGTGGGCTGCCCTCGTCGGGGAGTTGTGTGCATTGAATTTTCATCAGACTTTTGACAGAAAACTTTTTAGCTTGTTCAAGCTTGAAAAAGGCTGAAAAGGGTCACAAGGTCCCGCGAATCACAAAAAGGTCAGAAGGCTGCAAGGACAGCCTACCGAGATTTTCACAAGGTGCGCAAATCACTCTAACTTTCAGGTGTTTGAACCACTTGCAATGACCATATATTTGGTACTGCTAGATCATACTAGATGAATGGTACATTTAGTCTCGAAATTGGGAGGGTGAAAATGAGACTTTTTGACCTTTTTGAGCTTGCGAGCTTGGCGCCAAGCCAAAAAGGTGGAAAAGTTCCCAAGGAATTTGTCAAAAGGCTGATGTTAAAAGCCAGACCGAAGTTGCAACCAGGATGAGCGTTCTCAGGAAATCAGCGGGCTTAAGCAGATTATTATCAGTATTGGTGGTAGGGATGACGGAGAGTCGGCCTGAGACACGAAATGGTGGCGGCTTGAAACTTGAAACATTCCCCAGGGAAAGCGGCGAGGTAAGAAGTCCGCAAGATGGAAGTTGCGGAATTTGATTCAGTGTTGTCACAGACTGGTCTTCTCTCCTTCCTTCATTGGACTGGGAGAAACGATTTCAGGAGTTAAGAAAGCGTGTGTCTGATGATGCTTGCATTCAGACTGTCTGTGAACTGGCGGCGGTGTTCGGGGGTGAATGCGATATAGCAGACAGGACTCGTATTCGAACGTTGTGCTTGGTGTCCCGCCTAAGGCTTCATAAACGCATGGATTGTTGAATTCTGTTCCTTCGGTACTCCTCCATCTGCTTTCCCTCTGCCCTTTCCCCATGCAGCTCCTCTGCTCTCTCATCGTTGCTCTCCTCGCTCTCGCTACCACCGCTGTGGGCGTCCCAAAGGACAACCGCGTGGCCCTGACGCCCGACGCTGTTGCTCCTGCAGGCCTGACTAACATCCACGACTTCCTCGGCAATTCCCTCGTAGCCTTAACGAGCGATGGCCCTAATGAAGTCCCAGTCGTAGCGGTTTCTGCGAGCTCTGATAACGAGACCAGTCAGCAGGTAGCAACCAATTCAATCTTTGTTGGGACATGCTTACTTATCGCTGAATTTTAGTGGACCTTTGCTCCCCTTAGGGACACTGGCTTGTTTGAGGTTGAAAGTGCCGTGCCTGGAAACATCGGCGGGCTGTTTATGTCCTCTGGGCCCTCCAGTCCGAATTTCTCTGCGATGGTTGTATCCGAATTGGACTTCCTCGACTTTGCTCTCATAACCATTGGTTCCGGCCCGGGTATACTGTATGTAACATTACAAATTGGAGTTCTCAAATTTTGTTTTTGATTTTATCACTCTATTTTCGCCTAATTTATTATTTAGCCTCATCGAAGACCGCAGCGGACAGGCCTTGACGTCCTGGGCGGTTGAGGGTCTGGACCATACCCCTGTGCGTGCACGTATCTTGTCAAGTTCAACTTGAGCGCTGACATTGTCGATTTTTGAACAGGTCACTTTGGCTCCCATTTCCCCCGACCTGCAAAACCAACAGTCCTGGACTATTCTTGCAGCTCGTCAGTTCTCTCATCTTTGAATTCAAGTCCTGACACTAACACCGCTTCTTCAGCTGCCGCAGCTACCGCTTGATCTATCGCTGATCAAGCCCCCCCTTGGTGTGCGCAGATCTCCAATCCGAAAGAGACGGTGGTTCAAGTGCACCCGGATCCCAAAGCCTATGGCTTTTTCTTTCTATCATTTGTATCAGTCCTTCCTGATTACTCCGTATGTTTGCCATCATTTGAGGGAGATTCTTACTTGCCTATCCCTGTGTGAAAATAATTAGAGTCGTTCAAAGTTGCACACTTATAGGTTCTTTTTGCATTTTCGGCGCTAAAATAGCGAAAATGAGAACGAGACTAAGACGAAAATGGGGAACTTCGACCCACATTTTCGCCGACTCCAGCCTCGGAGAGGAATTTGAAGAGCTTGAGCTCGCGAAGAGTGCGAATGCAGAACACGGAGTGCTCGGAGGGCGCGATCTTCTTGACTTGTCTTTTGCAGGCCGTCGCTTCGCGCGGCAGGTACGATTACTTCTTTTCTGTGCCTCAATCATACATTGAAATTAGAAATCAAATGGGCAAGGAGAGACAAGGAAATATATAGGGTAATGAACCATCTGTTTCTCCCTCCGAGTCCAACGAATAAATTCATCGTGCAGTGACGCATGGAATCTCGACTGAGCCTGAGGTTGGTGTCAATTCGGAATCGATGCACTGCCTTTGATGATAAGCAAACAGCGAGGAGGGTGAGGTGATCAGGTGATCGTCACGTCCTCATTTCAGCGACCAAATAAACTATAACAGAGGTCTAGTTTTTCATTGCTTGGTCCAATTGAGATATGCAATTGAAACTTAGTGCCCAAATATAATATTGGGTGGAAAGGCTGCACTACCCAGCGGGAGCCGAGCGAAAAAACACTTTGTTTGTATAGCAGAGAACACATTTGCACTAGAATAATGGCTGAAAAGCTGGCATATGTTAGTTAATCTTCTCCGACGTCTCCGTTCGGTGGATATAAAGCCACCTTTACCCCAATTCCTGACAGTTCGCGGGGTGACACAAACACCCTTCTGTGTGACGCCCCTGGGCAAGATCAGCAGGATCAAAGATAACCACGTCGGCCTCGACACGGCAAGCCTTGAGTGGAACAGCTGCATCGATGGCCACAGGAGACTTCAGAGAGGGAGAGCAAATGACAGTGACCAGGTTTTTGTCGGAGTCAATGCTGTGAGTCAACGATGTAAAAAGATCTCAGAGAAACGATAGTCTCCTCAGAAAAGTTGTCGTGATGATCCTATCCATTATCAGTGGTTTGAAAAAGTGAACTTGCCCAGTAACATCTCACAGCTTTAATTCCAAGAGAATTGCCGCTCTCCATGGAGCGTGTGATATCTGGCCATGTTGCCTAGCTACTATCCGTCCGGACCAGCGTGAGCTGGGCCAGATATGTGTTTCCCTCCAATCCTAGTCTCATTCCATCCAAAAAATTGTTTAATGTTCAACTAAGTTGCCATTTTTTGGAAGGTAAGAGGGTCGGACTCTTTGGCAGGGAGTAGAGATTACAAATTGGACAAGTTTCGCCCAGCGTAAGAAAAGTTAAGAAAAATTAAGTCAAGTTAGCCCCACCAAGCGGACTTCAGAAGGGGCGATCAAAGTTAAATTAAGTTACCTGTCATAAGTTATTTTTTTCACTCTCCAAAGACCATAGAGGTTTTGAGAGTGCCAGCCATAATGTACAGCGGTGCAAGCAACAGCAGAAGGACAGAAAAAGAAATTGAATGGGGGTAGTTCGCGGTAAGAACAAACAGGACGCGTGGTGCGTCGTGTAACGCCACCATCAACTGATCTCTCCATTTGTATCAAACGCGATCACGGGTGCTTGAAATGCCCAAGAAAAGCGATCCTTTCACAGAAATATTTCTGTTGGTAGGGCAAAAATATCTGGGTTCAAACAGGTTCGGACATGTTCGGACAGGTTATCCTAACATTATTCCGCCAGTTTTAAAGGCCATCATTGCTATCTGGGCGACATGGCATTTTTCTTAATCCCTTCCTTTTGAAAACTGCACATTCTCGAATCCGTTCTTAATTCTCTACCTCCTGACCCCCAATATCACTATCAGATTTGTGCTCAGTCTTTTCTTATGAATTTTTCAAAACTGTGATGTTTTTTGGGCGGGCCAGCGTTGTCGCCGATCGAGTGGCGACAACGCCTCACGATCGAGTTTGATCCCATCAAAACCTCGGCCAGATCTTATCAGTAGAGATCAAACCATGGTCAATGGCGACAATCTGTGTTCCCACCTCGGCGACACGGCACTTCGGCCCAAGCACCACTGTCGCCTGAACCCATCAAGCGTTGTCGACCGTCAGCGATCGGCCCTATCGCCGTGTCGCCCACCCGATCGTTCAACTGGCGACATGCCCACCTACTGAACAACATGTCGCCCTCACCTTTTCATTGTCGAGCAACCACCGGTGACAACACGCTGAACGCCATTCCCCTCCTTGTTGCTAACCCGTGAATCCCAGTGAAAACACCGGCAAGCCATATCGAGCCATATCGAGCCAGATGTGACTAGGGGGTATGGGCCGTCGCGTTGCGCGGCGTTTACGAGTACTTATTTAAGTGCCGACCATGCCGTGACTTCTCGTGATGTTTGCAATGCCAAATAAGATGACGTTTTTGCTTCTTTGGTTTAACCACCGCTTCCATACAAGCCCGTTGACACACAAATGAAAGAATGAACCCAATCAACCAATAGGCACAGGGTCCTTGACGTCCCTTAGGAGTTTTCAGCCCCTGTACGCCTCTGTTTATGAGTGCTCCTGGCTTACAGATCAAGCCAATCCGCAGAAATGTCCGACAGCTCTACGCAGAATTCTGAGACTCGTTGAGCAAGTTGTAAACTACTCCCGGAGCATTGTTCGCAAGATTGTTCTAGACTTGTACTGACCCACCGCACAGCCGCGCCAAGTCCGGTCAGCCCCGATGCCCAACAATTGTGCGTAACATGTCTGGTCACTGATGGTCAACAACCGTCCACAAGCATCGTCGTGCAGGCCCCGTCGCGCAGCGTGCCCATCTCCACGTACGTTTGTATTCTTTCGAGTGTTTTTTACCATTGAAAACAATCCAGGTCGCAAGCAGCCGTATCCAGCGTCTGCCGTTACACCTACAAATTCAGTCACTTCACTACCCAAGAGTTTGACAGGACAGTCAGCATTCTCTGTTCTAACCTCGACGTAAACATTGTTAGCGAAACCCTCGTGAGGCTGAGTGAAAGGGAATAAGAGCCAACCCTTGTAAATAGGTCCTTTTAACACGTAGCTCGGCGCAATACGATAGACCTGAACTTGAGCCAGTCCATTAAATCCGCCAACGCAGGTACCACAAGAGTGAGTCGAAGAGACAATGTATTCTGGCGCAGGGACACAAGTGTGGGGGGGGATATAAAGGACCACTGAAACATGCGACACGCAAAGGTATTTACACAGTTTCGGAGACAGACAGATAGGGGCGTAGTTGTGGTTGCAGGTGTTAAATGTACGGCAATCTCCATCTGACATGCCGTGCATGTGGATGCCGACGTATTTGGTGTTGTTGATACGTTCAACTTTACCTCCACGACATGGCAGATGCCAAAAATCGGAGGTGGTTGTGGTTGACATTTGCAATTTCAGTACCCAAAATGTCAAAGGAACAAACTTGGACAAGCCAGGATGACTTTGGTCCGAACGTAGGGCTCAAGAGGCAAACAAGATCAGTTAAAGTCGTGAAATTGTGAAAACATAAAGACTGGCAGCAGATAAAAATTATTTATAGACAGGTACAGGTAGATTAGGATTCCATATACAAAAGCCTCCCAAAAAATGGGCACAATATTCCAAATTGAAGCGGAACGAGCAAAAGTGGAATCTGTTACATAAGATTTTCCCAGCACCGCCACTAATTTCATCAGTTTCGTGTTGTGATGTTTCGGCTTAAGGATGTTCCAGCTAATGAAAAACCTTAATTCGATCACAAAAAGCTAACGAAATTTAACACAGCCACTAAATTCTGTACTGAGTAAAAGTGCGACAGCGAGTGGAGAGGTCGGCAAAATGGCCCTGCACGATTATTAAGAACGATTACATAAGTACTCGTAACCGCATTTGGCTGGGCATATCTGGCTCGCAAATTGTCTCAGGGCTCGATCTGGCTCTTATAAATTACAAACTATTTCAAGCCAAATCTATTTTGCATCGAGCCACAACTGGCTGCTACGAACCCAGACGTCCCCCACCCACCTGCTGCCCGCTGCCACCGGCCCTGCTACCCGTATCGCGCCGCTACCCGTATCGCGCCGCTACCCGTACCGCACCGCTACCCGTACCGCGCCGCCCACACGTACCCACCCCGGACCCGCGTCCCCGCCTGCGACACTGCCCGCCAACCCACCACTACCGCACCCTGGCCATCTCCGTCCAATATCATCGGTTCACCACCCTGTTGGCATCTGGTTAATAAGGACACGAGGGGAACATTTCTTTTTTTGGTAATTTGTCCGGGCGGTCCTGAGAGTTTCATCCGGGCCCCTCGCCGATTTTTTGACAAGGGGATTCAATTTTACAGAATTATAGGTTAGTTCTATCCTATAGGACTAAAGGATGGAAATGTGGATCGAAATCCCAGGGGTATACCCCCCAAAAATGAGGTGAAACGGATACAAAGGGCGGGAGAGGGGCAGATTTCCAATTTGGGTACCTGCGGAGTGGCTCGCATACACCAGGACTCTTTATATGGGAACAGTCATCCCCGTACTGCGGCATTCTACCCGAGCAGATCACATTTGACAAATAGTCTCCTCTCGTATTTGTGCGATACGACACGAGCTGCCGCACCGATGCGGATCTCATTGCGGAGATCAATACTTCCGAAGGGTAACCGCAGTTAATCTATTGGGCCTCGGCCTCGTAATCTGGGGTAATTGACGTGCGTACCTAAAAGCCTATTCCACGTTATTTTGTAGGCCTGCATGGTAAGTCGTTCTGCCCTGATATCATACTGCAGAGCAGGGCCTTCCCCGGCGCCGCCAGCGTCACCAGAACCATAATGTACACCCGCGTCGCCGCTCCCGCCCCGACCACCTGTGCATAATGAAAAGCGATTTTCCCATTTCCAAAAATTTCCTCGTACCAGAAATACATTGGATACTTGTCGATAATGACTTTCCCTGTGGAAGAACAAAATAGGCCCAAGCTTTATAGCCAAACGTGTCGTGCTCACGGCCACGATAGATTGAGTACCAACTCGGCTTGACACGCCCGCCCTGGAAACCACAGTAGACGCAATTTAATGTCAATGGAATGAGAAACTCGAATCATGTGGGGAGTGTCGACCTCTATTCATGGGATGCTCTGAACGATTGTGTTTTCAGTTTGAAGGCAGTTGGAGCTGAGGATGAGGGACCAGAACGACAAAATCAGAGGGAGCCATGTATCTCATCACCTGTGAGAGTGGAAACGACATATCAAATGCTATTTCGGAACGATTGTGGCAAGTACCTTGAAAATGGGTTCGGTTTCAGAATATGTCCGCACTCGCGTTCGGGGAATCAGGCATTTCGGATTCAGAGTGTGAATGATCGACCGCCGGGAGTATGAATCTTAATGAAACATCGAGTCAATGGGGACTTGCCTGCTCCGGCCAGAAGGGAGTCGCAGAACTTGCAGCCACGGGAATAAATCGAATAAATTATCCGTTGGTGCGAGCTGCTTAAGCTTGGAAACTGAAAGGGGAGATATTTTAGAGCCAATGATATCACAAGTTAGGAAAGCAAGAGGCGGCGCCGTGGGATGCCAGGCGTGCAAAGCCAATCGGCCAGACACGAAGTGGTTGCGATGTGGAGATGCTCGGCATAGGATTACGATCTGGCGCCAAGCATATTCATCAAGGGGTCCAATCGTCGTGGCGATATCAGTCCAAACAAGAAGCGGTCGCTGCGGCTTCACTTCGAGGAATCGAGCGATTGCAAGGATTTGAATTGCAGGAGACTCAAGGCGGCGGAAGTTCTGAGACGACAGAGGTTCAATTCCCACGTTTTGAACGACGTTTTGTGGCAAGCAACGTATGAAATTCATAGCATCGCGGTATGCCGGATGAATATGGCCGTGTTAAACGAAGAGCGCATAGTCCAGAAGATAAGTAGACCCTAGTCGATTTGAGATCCAGTGCAATAGTTTATCCGATGGTCGAGGAAAGAATAAATCTTTGGGAACGGCTCGAATAACTGTTCATTGAGCCACAGCGGAACAAGCCAAAGGAATACCTGAAATCCGTGGTGAGCGTTCGGAGTAAGGAAGATTGATGGCGGGATCTGCCGCACACATCTTCCTTCTTTCTATCCTCGATTTCCGAGTGGTCTCAACGCTGCTGGTGCGATGGCCCTAATTTCAAAACACGAGGACACGTTCAACCGAGCACAGATGAAGGCTGAATCCATGTCCGAGAGTCAGCATGCAGCTTTGTGGCTGTATGGAGTCCATTTGGTTCGTGTCTCTTTTTTTTTTGTGCTTCGGATTTCGAGAGCTCATTCAATTGTGTAGCAGAGCCGCTAAAGTGCTGAAATCTTCTCGCCGCTTCCCTGAAATGGATGTCGAACATCTGAATCCATCGGTGGCATACAAGCCGCGCGAATGCAAACGCATTCCTGTCGGCTCTGCAGACGGGATTCGAATTCGGGAAGAATCGTACGTGTTTCCCTGGCCTTCCCGGTTCCATAACGCTTTGCTCAACTGTTTCCATCAGGACTTCGCTTTCGCAGCGGTCGCGTCGCAGCAACACGCTATTCCTGTCCCGATTGATGTGCTCCTCTAGGCGTCTCCCTGTGTACTGTACGTGATTCCTCTACTCCTCCTCGTCATTTCCTCCTGAGCTAATGGGCATCGCACAGACTCAAGGACGGACGCGTCCGTCGTCTAAGTCCCAGTCTCCAATGACAATATCACCGCTCAGTGGGAGGTGCGGGTGCGCAGAAATTCGCCGCAACGCCCTGGGATGGGGAGCGGGCGGTAGAACGGTGGATGTGGAGCGAGCGCGGTGGAGGTTCGTCACTTCACACCTACCTTTCCTCTTCATTTCGTTTCTGTTTCTTTCGACGTTGTGCTGACGCCCGTGCCACAGAGACCTCCTCGACGCTGCGTGCGATGTAGGCGATTTTTGGAGCTTCGTCTTCCCCGCCTCTTCTCGGCGTCCGCCACCGCCATATCCTCCACCCCATCCTTCCGCGTATCCGTCCTTGCGACTCCACCTACCCACACGTGCTCGGCCCTTCGGGCTTGCAAATCCGTGCGTGTCGTGCAGGGTTGTTGGTGGAGTCTGCGGAAAGCGGCTCGTCTCTGTCTGCAACGACGCCAACAGGACCACGGCGAGGATGGGCAAGACGTACCGTCGCCTCCGCGAGGTGTGTCGCCGAAGTCGTGCCACGGCTTTTCGGGATGGCGCGCGGACGGCTATATCGCGGGGAAGTGGCCTGGGTTGCCCTAGTCGAGCGAGAGCACGACGAGCACGAAGCACCTTAGTGCGGCAGTATGATGTATCAATTAGCGGAGAGCAATGATATATAAAAACCGCTAACTTAGAGGCGGTTTTGATACATCACTGCAGCGTCCTGCCTGCTCATAACATAATATCAATTGATACGGGCCTCACTGCACTGCACGACGATCAAGAACATCCAGATTTGGACGACCTCCATCAAACCTTCTCGACATCGCGATCAAATGCGATCAAAACTCGTCAACGTCGTCGGCGACAGCGACGAAAAAATGTCACTCAAAAGCCACAAAAAAATCAGGACATATAGTCTGTATATTTACGACATACATGTTGAAGTAACAGGTGAACGGAGGGTATATTGAGGGAGAAATAGACTGTTTGGTTAAATTACTACTGTCTCATATTTACGTGCCTGCCCGGTCTGTCACACGGTGAACGCGTTGCCTGCATTGGGGCCGACACATGGCGGCGTGCGCAGCCGAAGATCACCACTAGGGTCGCGCACACCATCCACGACGCTGTGGGCAGCTAGAGGGGCTGCACGACGCTCGCCAGGCGGGTTTGGCGCCATGCCTACACCTGCGGCACAGTGGGCACCACTGACCGTGTCGCGGAATTGTTCCATCGTTACACACTTAGGTCACAGGCACTGTTGCAGCAACCGGAGCTGTAGAAGAAATGCAGAATTGTGCAGCTCTGTCCCGCAGTATGGCCATGAATGGAGGGCGCGCATGGCAGGACGTATCCGCGGGTGGCAGCTGTCCCGTGTGATTACAGCTCGGAGCGACACGGTACGGGCCCGTGGAACACTATCCCCAAGACGCTGCGAGGACGTGGGTGCGATAGGTGGACGGCCGAAGTGACGTGCAGGCCATCTATGACGTGGCGCAGAAAAAGGGTGCATGCAGCACAGATATCGATATAAACCTGAAAGTAAGTGCTTTAGAAACCTACAGAAGGACTCTAGACACACCATGGGCCACGAAAACACGATTCTTTTGCTAATGATAACGGATTCTCGTTTGATAACTGCGACTGTATTGGAGGGGAGAAATTCTCGAGTTTTGGAGTCCCAGAGAAACCAAAAAGGAGGCACAGAAAAGAGGACACAGGTCCACCAAGACAGATTAACAGGACTTTAGGTGAATTGGGCGCCATAATGCCAAAGTTGCGAGCCATAGATATCGAGGACGGCTTCACATTCTCAGGAAGGCATCTACGGCGCGAAAAGTTCCGGGAAAGGGGTAGAAAGAGCCTACGGACCAGTGGAATAAGTTTGAAGGCGAACCACACAACGGGATGGGACAGAAGACAGGTTCTGGACAAGATGGTGGTCGTAGACGCCAAGAAGTGTCACGCTGGTCACGTCGGGTCACGATGCCGAATGGCTCGGAAAGACCTCCGAAACGCGCCTTAACATGAAGTTGAAGCAAGCCTAAAACTTTCAAGCAGTTTTGAACAATTTGGAGTGGGTAATTTTTTTCCAATAGACTAGCCAAACCTGTCTGCATGAAAATTTTGGGGAATTGATCAAACTGTGGACCGGGAGTACTCAAATTGTCCTGATGGGCGCTTAATAGGCGCTTACTGGCGCCGTAACATACAAAATCTCCTCAATATCCCTCAATTGAGTGTTATATCCATGGTTGAGGGTTTCAGCGATCTCTGGTAGTCCAGCCAATTCACACAACATGCTTTGTTCCGAAAACCAATGCTACAGTAAGGTTTTCGAAATCGCAATTTTCAAATTGAGACTGCTTCAGAGTTTATACTGCACTGCGATTTAGGCTACTGAACGATCACTTTTGTTCAATATCTTCTGTTTGCTCAAGTTGCCGCAACCGAGGACATTTTATGAATGGGTTACTATCCTATAGACCACATATGATGTAAAATCCCAGGTAGGTACTGTTCCCTGCAATTGAGACGGATTTCTTTGTTATGGCCATCACTCACTGCATTTTGAGGGCTCGTAGGCACAGGGTCTGCCTACCATAGTAGGCAGAGGTCGGCAGACCCAGTGTTCAACACAGTGTGCTCCTGCTCCCAATGGTCCAAATTCATGCTAGTACACTTATACATGGCCTAGATATCACTTATATCGACGGTGGATTGACTTACGCGCATTGAGGCTCGCATTGAGGCAATTACGGCACTGTACGGCATTTCTCAAAACGCGCGAGTCAGGCTCAAATCCCGACTGTGTTTACAAGGCATGACACAAAATGGGTCAGAAACCACCATAACTGGCACTAAGTAAGCACTTGAGTATCAAAAAACCCCAGGTTGAATTATCTCGACGCTATTTCAGCCATTATTAGATCAATCCATCAATTAAATCTGTTAATCTCGGCAAACTCGGTTCAACGATGGCATAGAAACATCTGATATAAATAGGGAGAACAGATATAGACTGCATCTGAGGCACCGAAATAGGCCCAACCAAGTGAGGAATGAGTATGAGTGCCGCCCATTGATTATATAGGGGAGGTCGACAGACGTGGACAGACCGCTAAACCCAGTTAGGCAGAGTCTTGATCGGCAGACTCTGTCTAGCGGCATTTGACATGATCGACCGACCTAGACCCACCTAAACCCAGTTAGGCAGACTGTGCCCACAAGCCGTCAAAATGCAGTGACTAAGCGCTCATTAAGCGCCCATCACCTAAGTTTCTTTTGTATACTGCCACAGGATGATGCATTTCCGAAGCAGGGCGTACCCGCAAGTGTGGGAAGGGACTCGCAAGACATCCCTCTGTTCAGAATTCTCTCGGACCGATTCAAAACAATATCGAAGGCAATTTTGACGTCTCGGACTATTGTCCGATTCCTTCGGGCGGTGACCCGACAGAATCGTTCGTGAAGTATTTCGCTCGGTTTCATGTCCAGTACGTTGAAGTCTGTCACAGAACAGTTGAATAAGCACAGGAAAGACACACAATAGCATTTCCACTAGGTTACGAGAGTGTCTATGATCTGTATCAAGTAAAATAGGGAGGTGTCGAGAAATCAAGACAACGATTGCCAGTGCGCGACATTGAGCTACCGCAGAGCGAGTAAGACGTGCACAGGTGCTGGCAACACGGGCTGTACGTGGGCGTGCGCAACAGGTGTTGAACAAGTATGGAAAGTGCAGGTGGTTGTGCAAAGGAAGGGTGTTGGCAAACGAGCGAGCGAACAGCAAACGCGGGCCAGCTTGTACAACGCGGCACGAGCGGGTGTGCGGCGGCGCATTGATGGGAACAGAAAACGAACACGTGCGTGCTCATAGGCTTTTACTGCAGCCGTGTAACTGACCCTGCGTGGGCGCAGCAGGTCGGCGCAGATTGTGCAGCGGGTGCGCGAGCCAGGATGCCGAAACGGGCGGCAGAAAAATAGTGCCTACCCACGGAGAGCGCTGAGGTCAGGATGTGCTCGTCTCCCCACCGAAATTAGTGTCTGAGAATCCTAAGCTCCGAAGAAATATTGGAAGCAGCCAGTGGGTGTGCAAGAAACAGCGCGCTAACGGCGGGACAGAAAGTGCCAACCGAACCAGACACTGGGGAACCATATTGAGGCATGACCTTGGCGAGTTTTCACGGCCAGAGCGCCCACGGTGCCGTTGAGAAGCGACCAGAGACCGCGAGGTCAAACGCGAGCCCAGTAGTGAGATTGAGTGGATTTCAAACAGAGACTTTCAGAGGGCCCAGTAGCCACCGGCAGCTTTTATGATAAATAGGGCCTGGAGGTACATGCTGATGTGGCTGTCATGCCGGAGCTCTGGCGGCGATTTGAAGTGCAGAAGGGAGATGAGAGTACAGTATAGACCTATATCATGCACTGGGCGAAGATGGCAAGCCGGGCGGGGGCCAAGAGCCAGAGGCCGAGGGTGGGGAGGAGGAGGAACGACAAATGATGGGAAGCAATGCAAATGTAACATATGTAAACAATCAACCTATCGGGGAAGCGAAATTGACGGCGCACCGCGCGCCATCAGTTGTGGCGGCTTGGCGGGCCAACGGTGGGCGCGATAATCGGGTGATGCGAAAAGCGTGGGCAAAATAAAGGTGAATTGATGCATC
>JACAZH010000133.1:0-18655 GCA_014462675.1 Mycena sanguinolenta | reverse complement strand
CCGCCTCGTCGAAGAGATCCTGTGAACAACGAATTACCGATCGTAGCAGGGAATGAAGGAATGCACACCATGGCTTACCTCCAATCCCATAATGAACTACAGGTCAAGTGAGCCAAAGCGTCATCAAAATATCTTCAGCCGCACCATTGTAGGCTGCAGAACCAGAGCGTCTTCAATTACGTGTCGAGGAGCAGGTCCCAAGACGTACCATCGCGTCCACAATAGAAGCTCCCCAGCCGTCTATGAGTGAACTCAATAACTTCAAGCGCTTGGATGTGCCTGGACCTACTACGACCATCCGAGAAGCCCAGGCTCACAGGCGATAAGTCGTCATGGCCGAAAGCAAATTGCCTGGAGTGAAATGAATCTTCGCATTCCGAAGACTGGCGCATCACTCACTTGTATGCCTCAAAGCTTGTAGTGAAGAGCTTTTCCACATCATCCCGACGCGAAGCGTATTCAGGGGGGGGACAACCAAACCCGGCCGCTGAACGGTGACTCCACCCCACGATGTCGGGGAAAGAGCCAGCAACAAGACAATCCAAGAAAGAGCGATGGCCATTGCTTGCACCCAGAAAGCAGGCCTGTCGAGTCGGAGGCAAGTGGGAGGCGAACAAGAGGCGGACTATACGGCTAAAGGGGCTAACTGCCGGATCATAAGCTTTGCAGAACGAGCTTTGACAGCGCCGTCGTTATCGCCACAACAAGCGCATGATGACCTCGGACTCTGGAGCCATGCATCACACATTGAGAGAGGAAACCAGAGAAAAAGATGTGATACAGGAGAAATGGGAGGGAATAGGAGAAGGGGAACGTGACAAAGTTGGCCGGGCGCAAACAAAAAGGAAGTGCGTCCGCCGGGAGTCGAACCCGGTGCTAGGCCAAACCAAAGGGCGATGGGAAGACCCAATGTTACCGATACACCACGAACGCCTTGGATGGCTGCGACGCATAATAGTGTACCCAGCTGGGGGAAGTTAAGGGAGAGAGCTGGCGTAGATTAGCCGGCATTTGGAGCAACTTTTGAAATCAAACGGCATTGTCAGCGGCCCGACAGGGATATCCATCTCTGAGTGAAGAGACATGAGAGAAAGATGAGCGACGCAGGTCAAGCTTACATTTCAACAGCAAGGGCTTGATCCAATACATGAAAAGTCTACATGTATTGACTCAAAGCACACCTGAAGGAAGCGATATCGATGCACTTAGGTACTTGACCTTTGATAAATTAGGAGCGAAAGCCGGAGTGGAGCCACAGACGTGGCACTGGCAGACATGGCGGGCATCTTGAGCCAGGATGGGCGCTCTGGGAAAAAGTCTAAATTAATAAGCCTTCCGCTTCCAAACTGGGTAAACCCCTTCCTACCAATGTCTTCCATGGCGTGCGGCATAAAGCATCCCCTCTCCTTTCCTGATACCCAGTCTCCCTCTCTTATGCCACGCCGATGTCTACCTCGAACGCGACCCCGAGCGCAGACCCGAACGACGGGCCCCGTCTGACTCTGCGTGCCCACCTTCTCCATCTCGTTCCGCGACACGCACTTTTCTACGTCACAATCCAAATCCACCAGCTCGCAAGCGTGCCGCTGGTGCGCGGCGAGTTCAGCGTCAAGTGGAAGTGGAAGAACACACGGAAGGTGAAGGATAAGGACAAGGAGCGAGCCCTTGAGACACCAGACGTCGATGGCGACGACGACGGCGACGGCGACGAGGACAGCTTCGGCAGTCTTGAGGACCCTCAGCCATCCCCTATGAGTGCGACTGCAGAGGATCGCCAAGACGCCTCGACGATCTCGACGCGCGGACAGACTCCGTTCCTGCCGCTCCGCGATCACTCTGTGATCTGGGACCACCCACTCTCCGCCGTGGTGCGAATGTCCATCGACCGCGACACACACCGCCTTCTCCCGCACCCGTTCACCCTCAAAGTCGTCCAGCTCGTCGTCCCGGGGCGACCCCGACGCCCCGCCGAATCCGCGTCTCGGCACTGTCGAGCTCGACTTGGCAGAATACGCAGACAGCTTTCCTGCTGCTGCTGGGAACCGTGACGGCCCACCCAAGGGCACCGTAATGCGGCGATACCTTCTGCTCGACAGCAAGACCAACGCCACCCTCCGCCTCTCTATCCGCGTCGAGCCCGTTCTCTCTCCGCCGCCGCCGCCGTTCGTCGCACCGCCGCTGCCGCAGAGCGAGATCCTCGCCGGCGTAGAGGCGGCCACCCTCCCTCTCCACGCGCGCAGAGGTGTACCGCACCCGTCCCCATGCGCTCGATCTCTACGCCCCGCTGGCCATCGCCTACGACGACACCCTTAGTCTTCCCGACACGTCGACGCGCAAATTCGACATGCGCGCCCTCCCTCTGGCCTCAGGCCCAGTCTCGACCACCTCCCTCATCGACGCACTCTTCAATCCCGCGCCCGTGCACGACGCGCGCCTCCTCAGCCCGTTCACGCGCCTCGTGCCGGCTCCGGAGAGTGCGTCGCCGTCGCTAGCGCCATCGTCGCGCGCCAGCAGCGAGAGCGGCGGCACACCACCGCGCTCGAAGGCGCCGAGCTTCATCACCCTCGATTCAAATACCCCGAGCGTCGATCGACATGCCCCGAGCTTCCTGACCCTCGATCCCACCGATGAGCCGACGCGCTGGTGGAAGCGTGGCCGCTCCCGAAGTAGAAGTCGAAGCAGGAGCAGAAGTCGGGTGCGGACGGCGGTTGCGGTGGTGGGGTAGAAAGTTCATTCCAAGCACTCCCTCATGAAACGATGTGGGGGGAGAGAGCTGAAAATTTCGAGACTGCTAGCTGTCGCGAAGCTGCTGCGCAAAACTGTCGAGAGACGGTGGAGGAGTAAAAGATGGCATCGACGATGGTATAGAAATACAGATTCCGCCTTGGACGTAGATACAGATCGGGGTGGCGCGACACCTGTCCACGACATAATACTGACAGGCTCGTTAGCATAAAATGTATTAATATTAGCATAGACCGCACTCACAGTCAAGGGGAGGTCGTGATAATGCGGTATCGAGACAAGATAAATTGACGAGGATGGTGCGAGTGAAGCATGCGCGTGTGGTCTACAACTTGTAGTGAAAATTGGCGTAGGTAGGGCTCGAAGTCCTGAGCTCGGAAGACGGCAACCAAAGAAGCAAGCTCAGATCTGAAAACATTGAAGCTGAAAGAAAAGACAAGAACAGGCGATAGCAAGTCCTAGAGTGATCGATATCGGTCGCGAACTCAAAGAACAGCGAAAGGGATGCGCAGTTATCGATATCGGCTGACGAATGAGGGAGAGAGAGGTGCAAGAGCACGAAATTGGGGCTAAGGCACAGATAAAGGTTTGAAAGTATAGCCCGATACCCCCGGAACCACCAAAAATGGTGTGCAGATGCAGAGTCGATGATGAATTGCGGAGGCCACGACCAGAAAAAAGGGAGCGCAATAAAATGAGGAGATGCGCTGTGCATGCTGTAGCGTGTAGACAGACTCCAGGTCCGGACCGCAGAACAGAATGCACCCCAGCTCCATTGTGCTTAACACGAGCGCCATTTCCAGGAACGTGAAGTACACCCACGCGTCGCGGCCGGCAAGGTGAGGACGGCGGACAAGGATGGCGAGAAACGCGCCAGGAAATGACGCGGAACCAGTATAGACGAAAGGGTGCCCTATAACGCGAAGGAAGAGCCAGGAGCCGCCGTCGAACTATCGAGCGCCCGAACGAGGCGGCTGGTAGTCTTATCACAACACCTGCACGCCTCAGAAGAATATCGGCGGAATGCAAGGGCCGATAGCAACAAGGACGCAAAGTTATCACCGTCCGGACTCCGAATACACGTAGGTGATGTGAGGAGGACGCCGGAATGAAGTGCATTGGGAGTGCACGTTTGTAGACATGAAAAGGAAAAGAACGCCGAGCACGCGCAAGCACGAGCAGAGCCGGTGCTATCTTCGAACGTACACGGACTGAGAGGACAGTAAAGAGTCCACAAAGCCACAATCTTGCCACCGCAAAACAATGGGTAAATGCATGCAAGACAAGAACGCGGGAGTGAGATAAGGGCACGAACTCGCGCAACCGAATCTCCTCATCGCATTTCCATCCCGTCTGTTTCTCTCTGCCACCGTTTTCTTCCTGTGAAACATTGGCCGGCCGTACCACAGGGGGATATTCGTGCAGAATTTGGACGTGGAAACTGGTTCAGCGTTCTTGAATTTTGAGGAGAATAGCGTGGTTCTCAGCCCAAACAGACTGAAAGGTGAATTGTGGTGGGCAAACGAGACCAACGTTTATTTCGATTGATGATCAGAAGTCACTTTGCCACTTCGAGCTCCTGCCACATCGCTCAACATTGTCAACAATCCGGCACTCTGGTCTCTCGCTGCTGGCACTCTGGCTCTCGCTGCTGGCACTCTGGGCTCTCGCTGCTGGCACTCACTACAAAGCTACGCAAGCTTTAAATTTGAGTCAAACAATAATGAGCCCGCTTCCCCAGGAGCTTGTGGATATCGTGGTCGATAACCTCGACGACGACATTCCCAGCCTCAAGTCTTGTGCTTTCGCCGCGCGGACATTTCTTGCATCGGCCCGGATTCACATTTTTAGGAGAATTGAAATTACACCCCCAACGCCGAAGACAACCCCTTCTTCGAGCCCATGCCAGAATCTGCTCGCACTGCTGACTTCCTCTCCTCACCTTCCTCCACTCGTCGAAGAACTCTGTATCGTCTCGATGGGCTCCAGTTCCAATGAAATTTTGGAGCCAGATAAAACTAGTAATATTCTCGAGGGACCCAGGTCCTGGATCATGACCGACGAATCCCTGTCTCTCATTCTTCCCCTCCTCAATCTCAAGCGCATATCCCTAATCAAAAATACTTCGCCCTGGGGAACCTCGATACGCTGGAACGACGTACCCCTACCCCCTCTATACCGCCTTAACTGCCACATTTTGCTCGCCGAGCCTCAAGGCTATCCACCTGCGCGGAATTATCATCGACTCCCCCGCGCAGCTGCTGGCGCTCTTCCGCGACGCGGCATCTCTCACAGAGCTCTCACTCTCGCGCGTGCGGTTCACGGAGATCCCTCCAGCGCATACGACCAGTCTTTGGCCAGATCTAGATGCGCGCCCATGGCGCCCGCGGCTCCGCACTCTTCTCCTCTCTGACCAGCCAAAGACTGGCCCTCTCTGCGAATATTTCACTTCGCCGGGGATCGACCTGGCGGATGTCAAGGTGCTCACAATCGCGACGTATCGACCACAGTCGCGGAATATCATCACGCAGGCTGCCAGCGCGGTCGAGCATCTCCGCCTTTTTATACACTCCTTCGGGCGGTGCGTGCTTTTTTCTGTTTCCGCATTGCTCTTTCGTATGTAGCCTGACTAGCTTCTTGCCTTGCAGCATCCAGTTTCCCCCCATCCATTGGCAATAACCCAACCCTACGCTCAATCCACATATTCGCCATCTGGCGTTGGCTTTCCAGGGCCATGCATTCCTTCTTCCGATCATTCACAGACGAGTCGCACCTCGAGGTGGTGGTATTCGAAGGACTCCACCCCCAGTCCGGCTCGGACGGTGATGACGTAGGGCTTCGTGGACTATCGGAATTGGACGCTGCCATCGACGCAGCTATTGAAAGGCATTTTCACTCTCTGGAGACGGTGGAAATCCAGCGGACTTTGTACCTGAACTGCGATCGGCTCAGGTCTTTCGAGGACTGGTCAGTGACGGTGCGAGAAGCTCTACCCTCGCTTGCGGCGCGCGGCATCTTACGTTTGAAAGAGAATCGAGGTACACCGCACTTTCCTGGCATCTCTGGAGTATTTTTTGCTGATCAGTTATTCATGTGGGGCAGTTCCGAATAATGGTGTTCAACACGGTTTCGAATAACCGCAGGGGTTTTATTGAAGATTAATAGTTGCGATTCAGTGGGTGTGCTGATCTCGCGCTACGGATAGTACTTACATTTCTCTCTTAAGGCTTGTGCTCTCTGAAACTAGTTTATGGAATTGACTGCTCCTCGCATCTTGATTCCCCCCAAAATGACTATGATTTCCTGTCCACGGTGTCATTGGATTTTGAATAACAGCTTTTCCCGTAATGTGTTCAAATTCGGCAATTAGGCTGTGTCGGCAACACCTATGGTGCGGCGTAACTGGAATTCAGCACCCCCGTCCGAGGCGCTGGCTCGAGCCGACAAGATTTGCTGGAATCGCGCAATACCCAAAAAAACAAAAACGAAGTTCAAATGTCGGACAATAATGGCAAAGCCGATGATCTCGGGCTTGCCCGGAGGGCCAATTGGAAAAAAAATGAGAATTTATTATTATCAACGTCCAACAACGTAACTCTTGTCGTAATGCCAGGCTATTTTTCCATGATGTCCGACCCAAGACATAAAGCCCACTGTCACCGGACTTCCATCTGCGTCAACTTTCTTTTTTTTTCTTCATGTGGACACACATGTACAGCGCCTCTGTACTTTACCCCGTCTCCGTCATTTGCTCCTTCGCGGTCTGTTTCGCCTGGCAGAAGCTCTGCAAAAGTCCGGCGTCATGGCTCAAACAGCTGGACGTACTGGGACGCCCCGGGAAGCATACACTCCCAGGGATCGCCGTAGTTTGCGGAGGAAGGTGTGTCGATTGAAGGGTTGCTCTTGGTATCTGGCTAACCAACCTCAAAGCATTGCAGGGATTATCACCGCTCGGATCTGTGCTGATCATTTCGAACGAGTAATTATAATTGACCCAGAAATCGAGGATCCTGAGAAGCCCAAGACTCGAATTTTGCAGTACAACGCGGCGCACGGTGAGCTCCCTGTAAATTGAAATGACTTGGACCAAACACCCCTTCAGCTTTTCTCAGTCTCTTTGGGGAAGGTGCGCGGCGACTGTGGCCTAATTTCGATGCAGAAATGATAGAGGCTGGCGCCCGGTGAGTCGCGGTACGGAATGGTATTCCCATCTCACGGAGTGCATCCCTAGATTCGATGTCGCGGATACTCAGATCCATTACTCTGGAATTCCGCTGTTGAATCCCTACCACGACTATCCACCCGGCCAATTCCCAAAGATGTTGAACATCAGAAGATCCAATGCTCAAAAAGTGCTCCATAGACTGCTCATGTCCTCGAACGTCACTCGGCTGGCTGGGACTGTCAGGGGAAGTCCGCGCAACAGAAGATAGGGCATCTATCGAGTCTGTTACAGTTCGTCTACTCGATGGCTCTCATCTGTCTATTGACGATGTAGCCTTGGTCGCGGGTCAGTTCAAAACTCTGTGATTTGGTTTCGATCTGATTTTCGGTACAGATTGCACCGGGACAACTCAGGCAGGTTTAAAATGGCTAAAATCGGCGGGATTCAACGTTCCTCAAGATATTCGTTCCAGTTATCATGCGAATATATCCTATGTCACTGTCTACTTCACTGTTCCTCCAGAGCTTGGCGTTCGGCTGCCCATCCCAGCAGCTCTACAGAGCACTGCCTCGGTGTACATTTACTTGCCTCACGATGACGCACAGTCGTTGATTGTTTCACTCTCGAACGTTGACAACAACATGAGTATGTCGATAACTTCGTCATTCAAAATGCGCCACTGAATTTTCGCAGTGCAACTCATCTTCCTGGATACCTATGGGCATGACTTGCCGCGAACTGGGGCTGAAGTGCTTTCGTTCGTCACTGGAATTCGAGGATGCAAAAAACCCATTCCATCCTGGTTTATCGAGGTCATCGAGCTTCTTTGCGAACACGGAAATCCTTCCTTTGATGCCGTAAAAATTCGTACGCCGTGTCTTGACCATTTTTCGTAGCTGAGAACATTTTTAGCTCCTCAATCATTCGTCCGATATCACAGTTTGGCCACCGGGGACCTTCCCTCGAATTTCATTGCTATGGGTGACGCTTTTTTGCAACTGAATCCTATCCATGGGTAGATTTCACCTTCCGCTGAGGCTACTGGCCTATTGATTCATTGCAATAGACAAGGATTTTCCAAGGCCGTCATGAACGGGATGGCTTTAAATTCCTTTCTCCACGCGGTGACTTCCAATTCCGGCGTGACTTCTCTTCCCAGAGATTTTGCCGCGCGTTATTTCAAAAATTCTCGCCACACAATGAATGCCCTTTGGTGCGTACAAATTGATTTTACACTTCGATCTTCTTCATCGATATCATGGTCTTTCAGGGATGGCACTAGATTACATGGTGAAGTGGTCTCAATTTTGTCTCGCAATTTTACTGATTCAATTATCAGACTACGGAACACGCCTTTGCGTGCCGATGGATGGAGAAAGCAAGGACATCGGGCGTTTTGCACGCTGGTTTGAAGGTAAATTGATATCAGCCTCCACCAAAGTGAGTCCGGCAGCTATCCATTTGTCGCTTTTTTTTTTCACGACGTATGCCTGCTCCTCAGGATGAAGAAGTTGCGTCTGCATTGTGGCACGTTCGACATATGTTTGCATCTGAGAGAGTCTTCTTGGCGCCTACAGTCCTTTGGAAAATTCTCACTACTCGTTCCTTGTTTTAATAGCTCGTACAGGCCCATCTAATAATCAATAATCCGCATCGTAACTTCAGCAATTTTTTTGAACTTGGATAACGTGCCCGTATGCTGAAACGAGCTGTAATAACGAAACTCAATACATAATTATTCATCAGAGCAGGGCGCTTTATGGGACCTAAAGGAAGCGCCTCCGCTAGACCCCTCTTGGGTGGATTATGCTACCACAAAGTAACCCACCTAAGAGGGGTTGGCGTAATACAAGGCGTCGGTCCCCTAGGTGCCCCATCGCACCCCGAAGCGGTTGTATTCGAAGGCTCAGACGAGCAGGACGACACCGAAAGCGGGGGATTCGAGGGCGCGGTGGACGCTACCGTCGATGCTGCTATCGAAAGTCATTTTTATTTCCTGGAAAGGGTGGAAGTCCAGCGGACTTTGCACGTGAACTCCGATCCGTTTAGGGCTGGGGCGAAGTGATCAGCGACGGCGCGGGAAACCATGTCTTCGCTTGTAATCCGTGGTATCTTGCATTTGAAAGAGAATTGAGGTACACCTCAAGGATTATCTTGCGTATGGCCCGAATATTTGAAAAGAATATAGCATTTTCTCCTGAAATATTCTTGATTTTACTGAGAAACATTCAGTTCATCCAGCGGATGCACTCGAATGCTTTTGTTTAGAATCCCGAAAACAAAGTCAAGGTTCAAATATATGACAGTGGCAAAGCCGATGATCTCGGGCTTTCAGTCGGCATGTCCCGGGCCGGCCATTCTCTGCCAATCGTTCACCGCTGCCCGTTGTGGCCGCCTCGGAGAGGTTCTCTCTGGGAATGTGATCAAGTTCACTCCATGTTCAAGGTGCAGTCCTCTCCGGGCTCGACGACCCAGCTATCGACCCTTTCGCAGCGACATTCCGCCCCATGAACACCACGTCCACGAAGGTGAAGCACAAGGGCACCTCGAGACGCCGGACGTCGATGGCGACGAGGATAGCTACTGCTAGGAGCCGTGCGTGACGGTCCCCGCAAAGGCACCTGCGGTCGTACTTCCTGCTCGACAGCAAGACCCTCCACCTGTCTATTCGCGTCAAGGCCGGTCTTCCTCCGTCGCCGCCATGTTCGTTGCACCGCCGCCGCCGGACAGCGAGATCCTCGCCGGCGTGGAGAAACACCACACCCCTCTCCACGTGCGTAGACGTGTGCCGTACCCACGCGCTCGACCTCTACCCCCGGCCATCGCTGTTGACGATACCCTCAGTGTTCCCGACGCGCGCCGACGTATGTACCCTTCCCCAGGCTTCATCGCATCCCTCACCGACGTGCTTCAACCCCGTGCTAGTGCACAACGCGCCCCTCGGCCCATTCACACGCCTCTTGCTGGCGCCGGAGAGTGCATCGCTACCGTCGGCGCCCTTATCACGCGCCGGGAGCGACACGGGCAGCACACCACGAAAGCGCCGAGCTTCATTGCCCTCGACCGAAGTACCCCGAGCTTCCTGGTCCTCGACCCAACCGATGAGCTGACGTGCTGGTAACAGCGCAGCTGCTCCCGAAGTAGGAGTCGAAGTAAGAGCAGAAGTGGGTCCGGACGGCGGTTGTGGCAGTGGGTTATAGCGTTCATTCCAAGCACTCCCTCATGAAACGATGTCGGGAGACAGCTGAAAATTTCGAAAAACAGGCTGGCTGTCGCGAAGCTGCTGCGTAAACCATCGAGAGACCGTAGAGGAGCAAAAGATGGCGTCGGGGATGAAGGAAATAGAGATCCTGCTCTCGACATAGAATATAACCGCAACAGATCGGTGAGGTCGCGCCACACCCCTCGCCACGACATGATACCTGCACGGCGACAAGCTCATTAGCATAGAGTTAATATTAGAGCATACAATCGACGCACGAACCGGACACTCGCATTCATCCATACGTCGAAGCCAGTTTCCGCTCAAAGGCCATGAGCGATGAGAATCAGGGAGGTCGGGTCCACCCTACATGCCTATGAGGATCTCTGGTAGACGTGGCACGTCTCCCATCGGTAGGGACATGTCTATGAGTCTCCCCTGCTCCGGCACCTCTGTCGCGCGACAGAGACATGGGGCGTTTCCCAGATGTGACCGCGCGTGTTTGGCTGTGCAGTCGACCAAAAGCACAAGCAGAAGCGGAAGCGAGAATGCAAAGCCGGGGATAAGAATGACGATGACGTAGATGACGAGAATGAGTACAAGCGTCCTCCGGAGTCGTGCGCTAAAGATGGGCGGTGCCAGCGTCAGCTGCAGGGCGAGTAACATGGCGAAGAGGGCGAGGGCGAAGCCTCGAACGCTGAAGACGAGAGACTGAAAGAATCATCAAAGAAAAAGATCAAGGCCCCGAGAAAATTGCCAAGGGGAGTCCCGCGTGTCGGGCCCACGGGCGTAAAAATTACGCCCGTTTTTTGGCTTACGCTACGGGCCGTGCGTAAGGTGTGAAGCTGAAGGGCTCGGACGGGACGGGTACCGTGCGTAAGGCCTGTTTACGGCGTAATTACGGGCCTGTTCTGTAAAAAAACGACGGCGAGTGCAAGGAATGGAGCAGAAAATTACAGAAGCTGGAGCGGTCGGCCATGAACCCGAAGGGAAATAATCTTGTGGACTGCTTGGTAGTCTGAGGCGAACAAGTCCCACAGAAGTTGCAACAACTCTGGAGATTTTCTGGACTTGCTGTATACGATAGGACACATAACACGGGGCAGATTGGATTCTGAGACAGCCTTCTCAGAGCCCAAGTAAGGCAGGGAAAGCAACTCGCATGGCAAGGAGCGCGTGAAGTTCGGGCTTGTGCGGTGATGCGCCCTCCGAGTTGCACTTGTCAGCGAGCTCCATCGTCAGTGGCGTGTAGGGGTTACATGCAAGTTGTTTCGTCAAGATTAATCACCGCCTCACGCTAATTTTGGACCCGTAATCACGCGTAAACGGACGGGAACGGCGTACGCGCGTAATAGTAAGGTACGCCTGAAGTTTGAACCCGTACCCGGTGCCGGACATAACGGGCTGTCCTGAATCCTCTGACAGGACGGCCCCGTAACCGCGCCACGTCATTCCGTAAAGTTACGGGGACGGTTTGGTGCCCTACCCGCGTGTCGAGAACGGGTCGCCCGATAAAATGAAGACACCAAGGCCAAAGAGAAATATAGCGGCACGAAGACGTTATTGGCATGGCACTCTATTTACCGACCTCGGTAAAGTGTGAGGATAACGATTAGTATTTCGAGTCTAGCAAACTCTAAGCGTCATCATGCACCATCAGGTAGAAGGCAGGGAACGCGTTCCTGCACTCGATTCGAGCGTTCCAGGGCATGAGACACATCCACGCGTCGCGAGCAAGATGACGACGCGGGAAAGGCGGGCCTGGAACGCGGCAGCAGCAGCACGCAGAAAACAGAAAAAGGACCGCCAGAACCAACTTATCCTCATATCGTATGTACGTTTCCCCTGCGACCGTTTCTCCGTGAAACAAGCTTTGCCGTCCCGCTCAATGTCGTTATCCGGACCAGACACAAGAAAATCTTGGTGCAAAATTCGGACGTGGATCCATGAAGCAAACTGGTCGGGCGTTCCTGGATTTATAGCGCGATCCTCAGCTCGACAGCAACTCGACAGAGTGAAGTGTGATTGACGAACGAGAGCAACAGTGACTTGACAGTGACTTTGATTGACATCGATCGCGATTGCATCGACACACCTTGATCACACCGCAATCCTGCTGGCACCCACTGTAGCCTGCTGTAGCTGCCAGCGAGTTTTTGGCTTCGAGTCAAAACGAAAATGAGCCAGCTTCCCCAAGAGCTCCTGGACATTGTAGTCGATCATCTCCACGACGACCCTCATAGCCTCAAATCTTGTGCTCTTGCCGCGCGCGCATTCCTTATATCGGCGAGGATTCACATTTTCAGAAGAATCGAAATTCTGCCTCCCTAAGCCCAAGACAACCCCTTCTCCGAGCCCATGCCAGAATCTGCTCGCACTGCTGACTTCGTCTCCGCACCTTCCTCCTCTCATGGAAGAACTCTGTGTCGTCTCGAGGGGCTCCAGTTCCAATGAAAGTTCTGGCCCAGATAAGACCAGTATTCTCGAGGGACCCAGGTCCTGGATCATGACCGACGACTCCCTGTCTCTCATTCTTCCTCTCCTCAATCTCAAGCGCATATCCCTAATCGAAAATACCCCGTCCTGGGGGAACCTCAGTGCGCTGGAACGACGTACCCTACCCCCTCTATACCGCCTTAACTGCCACATTTCGCTCGCCTAGACTCAAGGCTATCCACCTGCGTGGAATGATAGTCGACTCTCCCGCGCAGCTGCTGTCGCTCTTCCGCGACGCGGCGTCTCTTACAGAGCTCTCGCTCTCGCGCGTGCGGTTCACGAAGATCCCCCCGCATAGGACCAGTCTTTGGCCAGATCTAGATGCACGTCCGTGGCGCCCGCGGCTCCGCACCCTCCTCGTCTCCGACCTGCACTCTGGGCCCCTCTGCGAATATCTCAGTGCGCCGGGGATCGACTTGGGTGGTGTCAAGGTGCTCACAGTAGCGACATTTCGACCACAATCGCGGAACATCATAACGCAGGCCGCGAGCGGGGTCAAGCATCTTTCGTCTTTTGTACCATCCTTCCGCCTCGTTCGTCCTTGTTCCGTTTGCCCATCTGTCCAGAGTCTGACTAGTTGCAGTATCCACTGGTCTCCCCTCATCCATTTTCAGTATCGCAACCTTGTGCTCGATCCATATATTTGGCACTTGGCACTGGCCGTTCGGAGTTATATATTTCCTTCTTCTCAGCGTTCTCAGCCCCATCGCACCTCGAGGCAGTTGTATTTCGAAGGCCTAGCCGAGCATGACGGCGGTAATAACATAGGGCTTCGTGGCTCGTTGTCGGAATTGGACGCTGCAGTCGACGCCGCTATCGGAAGGCATTTTCATTTACTGGGGATGGTGGGGATCCAGCGGACTTTTGTACCTGAACTCCGATCGGTTCAGGTCTTTCGAGGAGTGGTCAACGACAGTGCAAGAAACCCTTCCCTCTCTTGCGCGCGGTATTTTGCGTTTGACGGAGAATCGAGGTACGTTGGACTATACAAATAACTCCCTGACACGTGCCGCACCGTTGTGTTTTGCTGATCAGTCATTCATGTGGCAGTTCCGAATAATGGTGTTCAGCACGGTTTCGAATAACCGCCAGGGTTTTATCGAAGACCAACAGCCGCAATTCAGTGGGTATGCTGATCTCCACTCTACAGATGGTACCTACAGGTCTCTCTTGGGAGGTTCGTGCTCTCTGGAACCAGTTTATGGAATCAACTGTCCCTCGTACCTTGATTCCCCCAAAATGGCCATGATTTCCTAACCACAGTTCGCTCATGGTATCATTGATTTTGAATAACGGCTTTTCCCGTAATGAGTTCAAATTCGACAATAAAGGTTGTGTCGGCAAGCAGGCGCCTGTGGTGCGGCGTAACTGGAATTCGGCATGCCCGTCCGAGGCGCTGGCTCGAGCCAACAAGATTTGCTGGAATTGCGCAATACCCATCATCAAATGATTCCATATGAGGCACAGAGATACGGCGGGACTCGATACGGGTCCAACCTTGAATTGTACAAATTAAACTGTGAATCGCCGAGTACAGGGAGATAGCGAGCTTTGGATAACTATTAATGTTCATGCCATTCCGGGAAGACATAAATGTAAATACCTTCCTTTGAATGCTCACGTTTGAATCCCCTGGACCCCATCCACGCTACAACCGCAATGCCCCGCCAGCCCACTGCTACAGAAATTCACCTTGACAATGTTGCAGCCTGTTTGACTCCTATGCTATCTCTTCTGAATGTCCTCAATGAAACATTTGCCCCTCCCTTTGTTCAGCCGATTTCGAGCGCCATTTCCTCTTTGATTAATCTCCTTCAGGTAATGGTTTCTCGCAGCCTGATTCCTAGTACTTGACTCACCGGAGATTCTAGAAGGTGAAATGGAATAAAAAAGAATGTGTTCAACTTGTAGAAAACATCCATCAAGTCCTGTATGCGATTATTCTTCTTCACTTGAGATCCGAGACTGCTGGGTCCTTGCCGCCCGTACTGACAGATCATATTGGGAAATTCATCGGGTCGGTTTGCATTCATCCTATATCAATTTGGTTTATCTCATTTTTTCAGAACACTTCACAAGATATATACATACATTGAAGTGCTGCAGGATGGTAACAAGATCAAGCAGCTGTTTTGCAACAATGAAATGAACAACCTACTCAAAGACTGCCACACAGGACTGGACCAAGCAGTGGAGGCCTTTGAAGTAGGACCTTGATCATTATTTTCTTGAATGGTGAACATATACTTTCAGGTTGACACAAGTGTTGGAATATTCAATGAGATTGGTGAAATGAAGGAAGCAGCCAAGATAATGCAAGATGAAGTGCTTGAAATGATTTCCACATTATCAGATGGAAGCTCAGTCTCCGAATCATCGGTAAGTAGAAAATAATCACCTTGTAGATTGTTTTAATTCAAAATCAGGTATATGTGGGTCTCAATGAACTCAAGAATAGGTCCTTCCATGGTTTCACTACTGAATTGATGCTAATACCTTTCTTTATGAAGTTCAAACTCATTTTCATTGCTGCCTTCAAAGCCTAAGATCTTCCATGGCCGTGAAAAAGAGCTGGAGGATGTTATGAGACTGCTAAGCCAACAGGCACCCAGAATAGCCATTCTCAGAGCAGGTGGAATGGGCAAGACCAGCCTTGCCAGAGCAGTTCTCCATCATTCAGACACTTTCACCAAATTTGAACAGAGAATTTTCATCAATGCTGAACCTGCAACTACTAGTGTTGAACTAACAGCACTCATTGGACTGCATATTGGATTGAATCCTGGCAAGGATTTGACAAAGGCTGTGGTTCAATATTTTTCAAGGAGGCCATCCTGTTTGTTGATCTTAGACAACCTGGAAACAGCCTGGGAACCAGTACAGTCCCGAGGTGGAATTGAGGAGTTTCTTGCTTTGCTTACAGGGATCGAACATCTTGGGTTAATAGTATGTCCATCAGTGATTTCAATTTGCCCTTCTGACATATCATGTAGATAACCATGAGAGGATCAGAGAGGCCAGCCAAAGTTCAATGGACCCATCCATTCTTGTTACCTCTACAGCCTCTATCTAACAATGCTGCACAACAAACTTTCATGGACATCGCAGATAATTCTTACACAACAGAAGACTTGAACCAACTCCTACATGTAGGCGCAGATAGTTTCGGAGCTAGAACAATAATAGAAGATCTCAGTGGGCGTAGAACCAACTAATATTGAATATATGTACCTAGAACAATAATAGAAGCTAGGTATGATAAGTAAGAGTCGATAGAGACAATGTAATGAGTGTACTCACATCTCAGTGGGCGTAGAACCAACTGAGATGTGCACGTGAGGCTAGAGAGATTAAGGACCGAACGGGAAGCGAATTAAGAGATGATAAGTCCGTAAGGTAAGTAAGTAAAGAGAGACGCCACGTTAGGATTATACCTCCAACACTCCCCCTCAAGCCGTAGGCGGCTCCTCGACTCCCAGAAGATCACGGAACTTCTCAATTTTCGCGCGTGTAAGGGATTTGGTGAAGACGTCGGCGATCATGTCGTGTGTCGAGCAGTACAGGACAGATGCGTGGCCATGTCGGATGGTCTGCCGAATGAAGTGGAAGCGAATGTCGATGTGCTTCGTGCGTGCGTGGTAAGTTGAGTCTCGGGAGAGGACGATAGCACCCTGGTTGTCACAGAAGAGAGTGGTTGGACCGGTGGGAAGTAGCCGTAGCTCGGAGAGAAGCTTCCGAAGCCAGATGAGCTCTTTCGAGGCGTGCGTGAGAGCGACATATTCCGACTCAGTGCTTGAGAGAGTGGCGATAGGTTGCTTTCGAGCTCCAGGAGATCTCGCGCCGTTGCCGAGAAAGAAGCTGTATCCGGAAATGGAATGGCGGTGGCTTGAGAAGCCCAGTCCGAGTCCGGGAGTAGCCGAAAAGGCTGTGGCGGACACCACCGAGAACGAGGCGAAGGACGTCGCGTACCCTTGAGGTACTTGAAGATGCGCTGGACAGCCTTCAGATGTGTGGTGCGCGCGGCATCGCCAAATTGGGCGACGTGGGACAAGGCGAAGGCAATGTCGGGACGGGTGCCACGCGACACGTACAAGACCCTGCCTATCGCCTTGCGCGGTAGTGCCTGTTCTGTGCGGGTGAGAGGAGCTGGTCTGAGACACCTGGTGCGTCGTAGCTGAGGTCGACGCCGGGCTCCATCGGGACGTCGGACCGGTGCGGCGTTCTCAAGCCCCATCTCTGCAATGATCTCATCAATATAGGACTGCTGTCCCATTGAGAGTGTTCTTGCTTCGAGGTCTCGGGTGATGTGGAAGCCGAGAAGCCATTTGACCTTGCCGAGGTCAACCAGCTCAGCGCTCATTGAGCTGCTTCTTGATGAGTTCCACGCGGCGAGGGTGTCGGCGACGATGGTGAAGTCGTCCGTGGCCACTGCAACGATGGTGTAATGGTCCTCTTCAAATTTGTAGAAGACGGCCTCGTCGGCAGCCACAAATGGTGTAACCAAGTGAAATAAATTCAGTTGAGAAGTGTGTCATACCATTCATATGCACCCTGCATCGTCCCGTAGAGGCCTTATTGAGTTTAGCGACGATACGGCGCCCTGCATCGCGTAGCACCTGGAGTTCCGGGGCAAAGTCCGAAAATGGTCGTAATGTGGAGAACTCCATGTAAAGATCGTGCTGAGTTCGGCATTCAGGTACGCGTTTTTGACGTCGGCCTGATGGATAAAAATCGCCTCTGGAGGCGGCAGCAGAGAGGATGGCGCGGAGGGTCTCGGAGGCGGACCACCGGGCGCCGGAAATGTCGCGTCGTAATCCCCGCCGTACCTGGGTGTAGCCTTTGGCAAGCGAGTCGGGCCTTGTATTTTTGCAATGGCTCCTGGCATCCCGTTTGACCTTGAAGGCGTATCGGCACACTAGATACAGTAGATCTTTTGCAAAAGACATGCTAACTAACGTCCCGGTCTTTTGCAAAGCAACATGCTAACCACTATCTATTCCCCAAATGGACTACAAATCCCTCATCTCGCTATTCCCACCGGCGCAGGATCCGTATTCGGGTGCGGGAGGGCTCAGCAGGCGTATTTCTCTCGCTTCGCCTAACTACAACACCGGCACTGAATATATACAAATAAATTCCAGGCTACACGCTGCTGTCCGACAACCCCGGAATGCCCGAAATGCCCGAAAGTCCGTGAAAAATCCTCGAAAATGCCAGGAAAATTTGGAATGATACCAGGGAAAATCCGCCGTTCAACCCTGCAGTGAAAGTGGAAGGGAAGCGGCGCATGGAGAGGTCCCCAGGAGTCCCAAAAAGCCTGAAACCCTCAAAATCAGCAAAAACGGCGCAAAACAAAGCGAAAAAAGCCACACCTAGATCTCGTCATATTGGGATGATGTGGCCACCTGGAGAGCGCAGCCTCTATCTCAGCCATCCTCACCGCTGCATCATCTTCTATGCCCTCCTCGCTCTCCGAATCACCTGTGCTGCTCCTCCAGGTCATGAGGTTCTCAGCGCCCAGCTGCTCCTGTTCAGCGTCCTCTTCCCCCTGTGAGGTTCAGCAGGCTCCACGAGGAGCCCCACTATCCTCGTCACCGTCCGAGCAGTCATCACCGACTTAAGCGTCTTGCTCGTCTGCACCCGATGATGCCGACGGCTCCGGCACCCCTGGGCCTTGGAACCCGGTCACTGAGATGCCACCAGAGGCGGCGGAATCGCGTCGCAAGCTTGCGCTGCAGAGCAGCTTGGCCTTGCTGCAATGCAATGGCGCCCTGGAGGTGCGCTTGGGCCGTACTTCGTCTTCCCGGCATAGTGCGCGCTGCAGTAGCACGCTTATCCCACTGGCCGGGCTTGCCACTCAAGGGTGAGCAGGCACCGCACCATCTCTTCCCTGAGAGGAGGGAGAACTCCTCTCGCCATCGCTTTACCCCCGGGCGTAGGCTTTGCACCACTCCCTCTTCACGGAAGCATGCACCCTCCTCCCTCTACGGCGCCGCTGCCATGCCCTGCAGCCACCCAAATCCACGAGATAAGGCGAGTCTTCTCGC